>JAQJVL010000338.1:940000-1028070 GCA_035578905.1 Stictocephala bisonia | reverse complement strand
AATCTATAAAAAACATAGTATCAGAACTAAAAGCAAAATACAATGAAAATACTGACTAAAGAATATTTATTTGTCGTCGTTATTGAAAACTCAATTTATGTATTTATTGTTTGATTCATTTTCTCTTATTATTATAGAATTAGGCTATTATCATTATTTTCTAAATTATTTTTTCTAGGTTATCCGTTTGTGACCACTTTCAAAAACATTACCTTTCTTAATACTAACGTATTTTAAGATAAAACAAAATGATATTATTTAAAAATTACATCTTCAAAATAATCATATGTATGGCAACTTTGTTTAATAATGATACATTATTGCAAAATAAACTTACAGAGTTCAAATACTACAAGTTTACAAAATTTTAAATTGACAAGTATAAAAATGGTTGATAATTTACTATATATTTAAATATGAAGATTAAGTTACAAAGTACTCTACTAGACCAAATTTAATTTTGAAATGCCTTTTCATTAGCCAAATTGGACTTCCACTTGAGATCATTCCTAATCATCACCGTCTTGAGTATTATAAAAAAAAAAACAACTTACACAAGCTGTGGATTCTTTAAGTATATTCCAGAATTCATAAAGAAGGAAAAAAAAGATAATATATTGAGAGAGGGAAAATTGAATAAATATCTTACTGAGTGAGTCATTTACTCCATAGATGAGTTTTCAAGTAATTCGTTCACTTTGAATTGTGTAAAATTTTACAATAAATTGCCTCAATCAGTTCAAAATTTATCTCAAAATCAATTCAAATCTAAAATAAACAATTGGCTTATCAATAATCCCTTTTATAGCATTAGTGAATTTTTTGATAAAAAAATATAGATATGTTTTAGAAGGACTGGTTTTCAGTGCACTTCTAGTATAGTAGAAAATAAATTTACACATTGAATCTATGTACTTTGAGTAACAAGTATTTTGTAATGAGATACCCTAATGTTATTAATATTGATTTTTAGATTTAATTTCTTCTGCAGTACTTAAGTTAAGTGTTTTAGTTTTAATTGTATTTATGGTACTGTTGTACTTGACGAGACCTATTTCATGTATGTACATTGATTAATGGCAATAAATTTGATTTGATTTACTGTTAGTTGGCTTATCTTCTGTGGTAAATTTGCTGATGTCCTATTTCTCTGGTATATTAAATAGAAATATTTGTGTCAATAAATTGATTATTTAGTGAAGTCTGCTACTACTTCTGGTTTAAACTGAACCAGCGCTCCACAACTGAACTCCAAAACAGCTGATAAAAGAGAGATATAAAATTTAGAATTGGATGAGAAATATATCTCTGTGATTAAACATCAATGATAAATCCTAGCTTCAGGGGAGCAGGTATACACAGTTCTGTCATTATGAGCGTAAAACAAATTGAAAGGGTAATTCAACATCTGTTTATTTATCATTGAGTGACTAACCCATGCAGCAAATGAATGTATTCAACATGTGATATAATAGACTTAATTGACTCAACTAATTAATATAGCCAATCAAACTTTCCAGTGGTGAGACATTTTGTCATCTATAGACTAGCAAAATTGTTGAAACGGAAACTGTATATTTTCAATGTAATTTAAAAACACATATCCAAGTAATATCAAATCATCTAAAGTTTGTCCTCACAAAGTTGTTAAAATCATTGAATTTATACACAAATAGATTTCCCATCCAATGTTAAATTTTGAGTCTCAAAATATCAGATGTTTTTGTGGTCCATTGTGGAGCGCTAGTGTAGTCCCATGTAAATGTAATGCAGTTTAAACCAGCTGTGGTTGCGGGCCACACAAACAAACAAAATTACTGTCACAGATATTCCTATTAGATGGTTTATCTATTGTAGGTTTATATAATCAATGGTAAAACTGAATGATATACTCTTTGTCTTTAGCGTATCTATTTCAGAGTAGTAGGCTACCCAACCCACCCTCCAGAACCCATCCTCTCCCTAGTCATAACCATCCATAGATTTGGACAACCATTCATTCCATTAGATACAGTGGGAGTAATTGTTACAAACTAAGGCCGACTATTCCTTAGAAAGTGTCATTAATTAATAGCCAATGACAAATGAACAGCCAATGGTTTTCAGCTGATCCTTCTCAAAATGCATACACTTAAAGTGGTGATGACCCACCTACCCACCCATACACTTACAGTGGTGATGTCCCACCTACTCACCCATACACGTACAGTGGTATTGACCCACCCGCCCATCCATACACATACGGTGGTATTGACCCACCCGCCCTCCATACACATACTGTGGTATTGACCCACCCGCCCACCTATACCCGTACAGTGGTTTTGATCCACCCGCTGACCCATACACATATTGGTGCAAAATATTTTACACCCATTGCACCAATATGTGTATGGGTGGGTCAATACAACTGTACGTGTACGGATGGGCGGGTGGGTCAATACAACTGTACGTGTATGGGTGGGCGGGTGTGTCAATACAACTGTACGTGTATGGGTGAGTGGGTGGGGGGATCGTTATCTCAGTTGGGGACTCGAACCTTGGAAAAGCCCTTCGTAGTCCGAAGCAGATATCACCACTGTAGTTGTATGGGTGGGCAGGCGGGTCATCACCACTGTACGTGTTTGGGACGGCGGGCGGTTCTTCACCACTGTAGGTGTATGGGTGGGCAGGCTAGTAATCACCACTGTACGTGTTTGGGTCGGCGGGTGGGTCATCACCACTTTACGTGTAATTTCATCACCACTGTAGGTGTATAAGTGGGCGGGCGGGTAATCACCACTGCACGTATGTTTTGTCAACCAATTCATAACCATTCAACTAATCAATACCACTGTACGTGTATGGGTAGGCGGGTGGGTCAATACCTCTGTACGTGTATGGGTGGGCGAGTGGTTCAATACTATTGGACGTACCACTGAGCCTGTATGGGTGGGCGGGTGGGTCAGTACCACTGAGTCTGTATTGTAGCGGGTGGGTCAGTACCACTTTGCCTGTATGGGTGGGCGGGTGAGTCAGAACTACTGTTATCAATCTGGTCTGGCGAATCGGTTGTAAATTTGGGTCCTGCAGGTTATTCTAGGCTACATTTGCCACCAGTAGTAAGAGACTGTCAACCTTATTTCTTTTGCCTTCACTTTGCAATGCTTATTTTGTTAGTTGATGACCAACTTTCACTCTACGGCTGAGATGACCAGGTTAAAAAAAATCACGCTCTGCCAATGTTTATTTCAACCAACAGATTATTGTGTTTATGTACAAAATTAACAGACTGCAGAAGAATTTTCTTTTGGATACACTAAATTAAAATCGTATTGTATTGAGATCAAAATTAGTTATAACCTCTATTGGTGGATCGGTGGGCTAAACAATGGCTGAGCAATGGGGAGTATCCTCTTAGCCACAATGTACAAGGTGGCTAGAGGATATATCCAGTAACTTGGTGCCTATTCTGAACTGGTGATGGTTTCCCACTAATATTTATTGCTTTGAAACGATACTTTACCTTTTATTAACCCTTTCGGGACTGAATGATATATTTTATCGTTTACATTTTTTCCCTTCAGGACCGAAATGACGAAATATGGTCATTATTAAATTTCACGTTGAGGACCGATTGAAGATATCCCGTCGATCAAAGTCTGTTACATATAACATCCATTTACCGCTTACGATAACTTGTACATTTTTGGGATGATACGCAGATGTTCGAGAATGTTTTTTTTAGTGTCTGGAGACAGCTGATGGAATATAATGTCAATGTAAAGAACTGACATTAATAGACAGAGAGTTAATTTTAAGAGCCCAATCTGACAGTATTAACAAAATATTTCATGTTATAATTTTTTATTTTCAATCCGATTTTTATAATTTTTCTGTTTTTGTTGGTGATTAAGTTTATACTTCAATAACACATTTTACCACAGATAAAATAATTTTTGTTTACGAGCTTTTTAAGCATAAAAAATAAATGCATTTTTAAATATAAACTTTTTTGACAAAATATAAATATTTAAACATTATGAAATGACTTTTTGGACATTTATTCTGATAAAGTACTCAATTACAAACATTCTGGTCAATGAAGTACCCTTGTATCTTTATTGGAACAGATTTTATAAATAAATGTATAAAGACCTGCGTATCTCCAAATTTTCAGCCTAAATGTTTTACATGTCACACGTGAAAAATGAGGAAAACTAGGTTCACACTTTCTTTTCTTTTTTTTTTTTTTTGTCGGTTGTCAATGGGTTAATGTTTTTCGTTGTTTTAATTTAATTGAGTATATATTTAATTTAATTGAGTATATATTTGTTGTTTAGTGTACATATTTAGATGCTGATATATGTTTGTATTTGTTTATTTTTTGTATACATTTGTAATTTTGTGTAGATATTAGTCAAATTTAGTAATCATGGACATAGTAGACTATTCTGATCTCAAAAAAATTTATTAAGACATTAAATTCTTTGTCTCAGTAACCTCGATTGTCATTCTTTAGCATTTATAAAGCATTAATTTTTTTAATAAGAGATTGGTGTACTTTTAATCTTACTTGATATACAGTACTTACTTTACCTTATTTTAATTAAAATCTGAAAAATTCAAAGCATATTCAAATATTAATTATTGTTACCCATTTAGTTAAATTAAATTTCAGAGGGATTTGTTATTATTATCATTGACTAAGCACTAAGCGTGGGAAGGGTAACTATTGACACTTCCTGCACGGAGTCGGCCTTATTTGTAACAAAGGCTAAATTTGCTCATCACACTAGTTGGTAGGAAAACTCAGTTTCATAAGCTAAAAGGGTCTCAGTTTAATCATAATCAGAGTAATTCTAAATATATGTTGAAAAGGATCAGCTGATAACCACTAACTGATCATTTGTCATTAGGCTATTAATGACACTTTCTAAGGAATAGTTCGCCTTGGTTTGTAACACTGACTACATCACTCATCTACACTCATCAGACTCATTTGGAATCCTTATTGATATAGGGAATCATATATATCTTGATGATCGGTGTTTTAAAAATAAATGTATGTATAAAATGTATTCATAGAGTGTTTAGATACTGTACCACATATATTCATTTTTTTAAATATAAATTACATATGTACAAGAAATATGTATTTCAAGCTTTTCAATTGGAATCTTATAAATGATAGTACTGGAAAAATGTACTGAAGTAAAGTATACATCTGAGATTAATGGTTGAAAAAATATACATACACCAAAATTGGAAGCAGCAAATCTATCACTAGCGGAGACAGCGGAAGACGCAGTTGTGTGTGCGTAGTAAGCGTTTATATTGGCCAGAAGTGTGCTCATAACAGCTGGCACCCCCGGACACAGGTACTTGGTGGACAAACAGTGGAAGTGGCTGAAAAATAAATTTAATGAAGAATATAATATTCGCTGATTTCTTATACCTTGATTTTTACATTTAGAAAGAAACTTAACTTTCATTTCTTATACACAACTTGGTTATATTGATTTTAAAATAAATAACTATTTAGCCTTGCAAGAGTTAGTATAAAATATTTTATTAAACCATAAATAAACTGCCAATCAAAACAGCTACATCTTGAGTATAGTACTGTTTGTCACTTACCTCTGTTTTTTAATGTGTTTGTATTTAAATATTAAACCAGTCAAATTTTCAAGTAAATATCAAAATTGGTGTTTGAAAAACCTGTTATGCACAAATATTTAATAAAGACTTAGTAACTCCATAGCAAAACATATGTTTTATATTATATATACTACATTACCTATGGTCTAATAGGTAACATGTATATCTCTTATAGTTTTTTAGAGCCAGCTAAAAATTGTTTTTAAAAGTAAAAGCGGATAAACCCCATTGAAAAGTATCAGAAAAAATTAAAATCCAAAACACAAAGTACTTTTGTTTTTGAGTTTAAATATTGATCTCCTGTCACAGAGCTAAGTCCAGGTTTCTGAACATTCAATACCTGCTTCTCCAATTGAGTAATGATGAGGCAGTATCCTATGAAAAGAATGCAATGGGCAATCAGTAATACAAGGTACGGTACTCTACATTAAATGACATTAGTCAATTACAGCATTTGTAGTGCAGTACTGTAATCCTGCTACTTGATGGCAAACTGTTCTAGAGATTGTAGACGATGGGATCTGTTTTCACTGTATAGCAACGCGGTGTCTACTCAATGGTTTTCATCAATGTGGACACTACCAAAGCAGTCTGGAGTGTCCTATTGGGTGTTGTCAGGGGAGAGAACTAAATATCAGACTTGTCAAAAATCAAACCAATACTACTTCATTTGAATTCCGCATGAAACGTAGTTCCTTCACTTGGCTTGAAATATCAGTAAACAAAATAAAATAACTGCTACTTTTTAGGGGCAGTCAGTTTTAGTTACTAAAAAGTTACTATATTTGTTCATGACTATCGTTGTATAAATAAACAAACAGAATTCTTCCTCATTCAAAACTATTTCTTTACCCAGCAACAGTATATTTTGTTATTTGTAATAATTTTTCAAGAAGCAATCAAGGTTCTTTTGCTTCTTGCCCAATATGCAATGCCCAAGCAATGCCTTCTTTGGGCATTACTGTACATATGCCCAAAGAAGGCATATGTATAGTAATGAAACTATTTGTAATTTACTGAAACAAAGTTAATTTTTAGTACATTTTTTTGTTTATTATTAACAACAAATAGTTTGTATGTATAGTTTGTATGTAAAGTTTGTATGTCTGGAAACTCGTGCATCAAAATACATTTTGGGTGTTATGTTTGGCAAATGTTCAAATGATAACATAGGCTACTAATTTTCTGTTTTAAACTATGGTAAATGGGAATAAAATGGTAAGGTGAGATTTTTTTATTATTGCTGAATACCAAATATTGCCAATAAATGGAAAGATCAAAATTGTACGTAAATAATTACAATTATTAATGTTGTATTCGTCCATAATAATGGTTGACTAACAGGGCTTACTTAGTATTTAGAGCGGAGGTTATTCACACTGGATACAACTGCCTAAATAATAATTAAATTTAATTATAATTTAACTAAGAAATTAAATAAAAATTCTTTATCTAAAGAGGCATAATTAGGGCCTAGTGGCCCTTCCTTACATTATTTAATCAAATAAAATCAAAATCTTTATTGCCATTGATCATTAACATGAAATAGGCATATTCAGAGTGATACAGCATAAAAAACATTATAAATACAAGGAAGTAGCTGAATACAACATGATTCATACGACATAAGTTAAGACAATTTTTTTTAAACTATTACGTTAAAAAAAACAACAGTCATACAATAAATAAAATATGTACAGATAAATACACAGTTAATAAATAAAAAAGTAACAGACATAATTTCTTAAACTAACCTCATTCATAATGTGACATTGTCATAGAGTTTTATCTTTTTTAGAAGATTATATCACTTTCTGTATTTAGAAACTGCTGAATTGAATAGAAGGGATAGTTTTGAAGCCATGATATTAATTTATTCTTAAAATTGTTAATTGGAGTTGAATGGGCAGAGATATGAAGTTTATTTAAACATTTAATGCAATTAACTTTATGAGAAGAAGCTGTTTGTATAGAGAAGGGACACATATAATGAACAAATGTTATAATGTAGGCCAAATAAAGCTTTCATTACCTTAATCTAATGATAGGGTAGAAAGGGTATAGAAAATAACTCAATATGATCAGAACTATCATGAGCAATCCAGGCACCTTCCCCTGGAGATTTCCAGGTGTTTAGTGTGTTTCATTATGTGCACATATCTAGGTTTGTGTTGTAAATTTTGAAATATTTTTATACTTATAAACCCTGCATGCTTCACGTACCAACTTCTACCTTAGCTAAGCTAGGTCAACTTGGACTTCCGCTTCAGTAATACCAGTTGGAAACATGTCTCACTCACTGCCCTTGTGACAACTCAGCCTCAGTCCGTGATTAAATTAACATTAGTAGATCAGTAAGCCTATAAATATACATAAAACACATAAAACTGAAGGTCCCTTTGTGCTCTAGCTATTGCAATATTTATAAATAGCTCTTTCTAAGGAACATTTGATCTTAGTTAGTAACAATCACTACACACATTCACCCATGTCTCTATGATTGGCGTCTTAGTCATGAACGATAAAGATTTCGGTAAACAGACAAAAGTTCTTGAAATTGCAGCAAGAACACAAAATAAAAATAGAACTTAGGTTTAAGCGGCCGGTGTCATAACTAGAATATACATTTTCCGGCCTATGCAGATCTACATCATAAAAAAAATCGATTAGATACTAGTTACAAATTAAAAATGATCGGTATTTTGATAGCTAACTAACTGGCTAGGTTCTGGTAATCTAGCCAGAGACTATTTTTGGCCTTTTAAGTCTTCTTCCTAACTATGAAATTTCAAACTGTACATTAAATATTGTTATCTGCTAGAAGTAGGACAAGTTTTATGTATCTATCTGATGTTATTGGGAACTTATTTTAGTTCATTAGTGAAATAACTAAGTTTTTTATAGGTAATGCCCATTTTTTTCCTACAGAGGGGAGTGATCGTAAGTTACATCAAGACTCAACTGGGCTTGATGGAAAGACTGTACGGTAACTTTGAAGGTGTAGGGAGGTGGTGTGATGTTTTGTAGCCAACAAGAGGCCATTTATTGAGATTATCTTGTCATCGTATAATATGACCATTACATATCAGGACTATGTTAATCTAAGATAAAGGATAAATATACCACATCAAGGAACTCCGATGATGTAGAGAAACTTGCATAAACAAAGACCCATTACCTAAAGAAATATTCCGGATAGTCAGCCAGACATCAGAGATTCCACATATCCTGTGGCACCATATGTCAGAATTATTTATTTTAAAGAAAAAGACTATATGAAGCTAATTAAATAAGTTAAGATATATATTTCTCATATAACTTACGTCATTGCCTGATAGATGGACTCAATACCGTATCTCATTGCAAACTCATCAACGATTTCTTCTCCTGGCTCATCAAAATAGACTTTCCAGGCATCATCTCCCTTGGCCTGCGGCAGAGTGACAATACCCATGTTCTCCTCACATAGGTAGTGGAACAGGTTTTCATGAAGGCACGTATATTGCACATGATAAGGCGCTACCTGTAAAAACACACTTATTGCTAAAGTATACACTGTCATCGACAGTTTGATTTCTGGTTGGTGAAATTTGTATGTTTAGTAAGAGCTAGAGCCTAGTAGACATGTTGAAATATACACATTTAATAGGATAGTATTAAAAATTTTGAAGAATAATAATGCCCTAATAGGTCTACAAGTACCCATTATTCTAGGCATTTTTACTAGGAATGTATGGTTTGCCTATTGAGTCACCATTAGTTCCAGGATTTACTGCAGAAATCGTAGCTTCCCAATTGCCCCTCAATGCTGGGTCAACAATGGGGAACTTGAGGTAACATTTGTCATCTGCCACCCCAATAATCAAACTCGAAACCTCAAACTCCAGGACAGAGTTGACTACCACTGGGCCCTAATGCTATACACATTAACTAATATCACAATCTTCTAATGTGAATATAATGTTATCAAGTATATTAAGTACTTATTTATCAGCTAGTACAAGCCAATGTAAAAGTAATAAATTTGTTATCAAGAGTCATCTACCTTATATAAATAGAAATGTGGTAACTGAGCAATATCTCATCACAGTTTATCACACACTTTTTCACAGCCATATAGCCTATGGAATATTTTTTGGGACCTGCCGCTGCTAGTAGCAGATTACTTTTACTTCAAAAAAATGGCACTAAATACCATCTCATCAGTAGGTCATTTGGAACACTGCAGGCCAATCTTTAAACAATGCCTCAAAGTTTTAACAGTTCAGATCAACATGTAATGAACTCGGTTCTTTACATTAAAGATAACATTTCACAGATTACAATAATTGACATCAAATATCAAGTAAGGATATCTATAATGTATCTGATCTAAACATTTTGAGACAGACTCCTTCAAATTACCCACATATTTGCTCAAGAGTTATTGAATTAAAGTAATGCCTCTTTAGTAGAGACTTATCATTATTTGAAACATAGTTTTCTTACATCCTGCTTGCTTTTAAAATTAAAGTTACAAAATTAACTTGAGTTGACATAGTCTGTATATTTATATGATATGACTTTTATATTTGTTTTGGGTTTTCTTACAGTTTTCTATCCTGATTATAAACGTAGTGATCTGTCATTGACCAGTATACTTTTCTTTCGCCTTTTTTTTTGCTGTGTTTGGTTAGGTTCAAACAAGGAAGATAAGTAGTGGTTCAATGTCATTAACTAAAATTGAGCTATCACAAGTCGCCAATATTTACCTTTTCTTCTCCTTTAATCTCTACACTGATATGCAGTCGAATGGCCCCAGACACAGCTGACTTGTCTGTTCTCTTCTCCAAGTTGTACCAAACGTCCATCTCTCCAGACAGTGTCCGCACCTAGTTGCAAAACAATTATTAATTGTTTCTTGCAGTTTTCGTAAAGTATCAGCTTTTAAACTCAACAATTCATACCCTCTAAGTTTGTCTTTTTTAATTTACATGGTTTACAATATCTCTAGCATAATATTTTGGTATTAAAATGAGAGCAAATTATTTTTTAGAGACACATATAATACCAGATTATTGGAGACAAGACCTTATATAGAAAACTCTAGTAAAATTAGGACCATGAAAATAACGCTTCACTTCAAAACATTTTCAAGGTTTGTATCTCTTAATATTAAATGGATTTAATATGATCCTAGATATTGTATGTTGATTTCCCACCTGATTTATGAAAAAGGAAGCCTACTTAAGGGGAGCCGGGTGTCCCTATCTCCGCCATGTTAATTTGACTGTTTTTAAAATACCTTTTCTAAAAACTATAAGAGATATCAAAATGATTTTTATTTTACCTTAATTATATACTTCTTAGCTACATTTTAACCTAAGGAAGTTTTGAAATTCTGAAAAACAAATTTTTAATGATTTTTCAAAAATGTTATGTATTTGTAAGTTTTATTCCGGACGTTTTTATTTTTTTCTCTGAAACTAAAACTGATATTAAAAATTCCTTAGACTAAGTAATAGAGTCATTTTTTTAAATAAATTCCACAAATTTTAATTTTTATAAGAGCGCTTTCGCCGGTTAAGGCATCTTCAGTTGTAATAATAATCCTTCATTATTACAACTGAAGATGCCTTAACCGGCAAAAGCGCTCTTATAAAAATTAAAATTTGTGGAATTAATTTAAAAAAATTACTTTTAATTTACAACCAAAGCAATTCCATCAAGCATATACAGCAGAAAATAAGTAATAGAGCTTTTTTAGCTGAACAAAATAAAAAAAAAATCATTAAGATATCTCAAGCGGATCCTGAGATAAAGTATTTATTGTCTTAAAAACACAACTTTCGGAAAACGCTAAATGAAAATAGGTCCATACAGTATACAATAAAAATTCTTACATTAATGCATTCCTGCTCCATATGAGGCGTTGTCTGGGTCTTCTTCAATCTCATACTAGTCTTCTAGCCTCTTTTTAAGCATTGTCTTCTTTTGGCGACACTTTTTCTCAATTTCTTGTATAGCTTTGTCTGCTATTTTAACGCGTGACTCATCAACATGTTTCATCCTTTTTGCACAGTTTGAACCTGGATGAATACCCAACCTATCAAGAACTTGGCACCTAGTAATATTTCCTTCATTGTATGTAGCAATGGCATGAAAGACTCCTAACTCTAATGTATTTTTCAATACAAAAGTTGACTTGGGAAGACGAGACCATATAACATTGTTCAGTGATTCACTCGCGTTTTGGGTACCGCCATGCAAACATTTCTGAAGCAATTCAGGATTAGCCAAATCTTTGAATATAGGCTTGATTTTAGTCATGACAACGGATAAATAATGAGTGTGGTTGTCATGTTCATAATTTTCATTGTTGGATTTAGCCCTTTGATATTTACACCAGCTATCTAAACCCTTAGGACACAGTTCATGCATTGGTGAGTTGTTAGAGGATGACAGGTGAAAATATTTGGCCCACACTGCAGATTTCATAGATTCTAGGCTATGCACATTCCTCCTAATGGCAAGTCCATAATAATTTTGGATTTCATTGATTGCAGCATGTGTAAGACGAACACGGCCACCCAAAGTTTTTCCATCTTCTAATTTACTTTTACCAAGACTTTGTTTCAATTTGCGAAGGCACGTTCCCATACGTTTTTGTATGTGTCCTACACATTCTAACTTTTCAATAGTGAAATCATCCCTATAAGGCTTAGCTGCTACAACAGTGGGATATGCAGTACAGTCTCCGTCACCAAAAAATTCTTATACCTTATATTTTAGGTCGACTCGGATTTTTGAAACATATCGAGGATGCCCTTTGATTCCATTCCGCCACTAGGACCGGAATAATTGGCAATACATCTAGTGTCATGCTCATTATTTAATCTCCCAGTACACCTACAGTATTTAGTAAAAATCCTTACATCAATAACTTTGCCATTCAGTTCACTTATTGAACTAACTATGCCGTTCTGTGAAGCATGACCTCGGCGCTGCCACGATCCATCAAATATAGCAGTAATATTCCTGGATCCATTTTCATTTAGGCCTACACACTCCTCAACAGCTCTCTGCATACTTTCAGTGGCTACCTCCTTGGTTGCTTGTGAGAGGATCCTATTTAGTGTTTGAATTCAGCTGGGCTAGGTAAATTCATAATACCACAAAAATTACGGGCAGCTTCTTCTCTTTTCCGATGCAACGAAAAGCATAGGCTAGGCGTACATTGATTGCTGACTTTTTATTTACTGTTGGACTGTTCTTTTCAGAGACTTGATAATTACAAATATTACACTTTAAATTTACTTTAAAACTAAGGCCTAACCTGTTTGTAGGGTAGAGTGAAAGTGGTCCTTGGCACTTAGTACACACTGCGATCAAGTTCTGCAATATTTGTAAACTAACCATATCATAGCAATCATTTATGTTGTCTTCATAGGCACTGTATGCATCTAAATTGCTACTTATTTTATTACCAGAAGAACTAATTCTAGTTGGTTCAAATAGGCCTACTTCACTGTCAACAGTAGAAGAGCTAGGACTAGATTGTAGTTCTAGGTTATTTACAGCATCACTCACTGCTTCACTTATTTCACTTTTACTATGTAGTACCCTTGGTAGTACATATCGACCAGTAAACACCCTTTTATGTTTTTTAAACACTTTTGAATTTGATTTAGGCATTTTAAAATTACACAATAAAATCAACTTCAAGGATTCAACAAAAGTACACCAAACCGAAAACCAAAACAAAGCCAAAACACAAACAACAACAACACAAATTGTTGACTCTGACTGTCTGTTACAGATGCAGATAACAGTAGTCAACACTGTTGCTAACGCAACGAAACAAAATAAAATTACTGTACTGTATCAGTGGGAAGAAATGTGTACTATAACAAAGCGCATTGCTCTCACACGCTCAATAACCACAAAAAGAAACAAATACCTCGGACATAGAATATTTCAAAAAATCATAAGTCAAAAAGTATTGCTCAGAACGAAATAATTGTTTCACCACGTTAAACAGAACGAAATAAATAGAAAAAATAAAACTGAAAATCTTTATTTTTGTCAATTTTAGTCACCTGACTCCCCTTAACATAAACTATACCATTAAATTCCAGTAAAACTAATGTTTACAAAACTAAAAAGGTGATTAAGTAATGGTATTAGTAAAGATAATTACGAGTGTAGAGGTTGTCGGCCATGTTGGTTTTAATCCCTTAACCCTTGTGAGGGCGCGCGCCTTTTTGTACCATAACGGGGCGCGCGGTGTACAAATGACCGCATGCTGTTTTTTCCGTACATTTTGCATTTTGATGAAGTAATCTACATATAATTTTAATTTTTAAACCTAGCTATTTAGTTATTATAAAATGGGGATAAATAAAACATGTCTAAATGAGTTTAAAAATATAATATTTATGTATAAATAAAACAGTTAAGTTAGTTTTATTTTAGTTAACTCTCCTCCACATTTTCGTCCGATTCATCCGTTCCAACTCTTTCAATTGCCTCTTCCTCAAAACATGTATCATTTCCACTTGGGCCTACTCCAGCAAACAGTTCCCTTCGTAGTTGATCCCGATTTACTAAAGATATACGTTCCTCCTGTCTTTCTTCCTTTTCAACACTATTCACCATATGTAATAACCTCAAACGTTCTTTTTCATCCATTTAGAAAAGTATTATTTACAGAAAAATCAAAAGAAGTATGTACAAAGCACTAAAACTATTATAAATATAAAAATATATACACTTAAAATATTTACAAAATACTAAAAACTAGTCCAAAAACTCAAACACACAAGGGCGCGTGGTGTACAAACGACCGCACGGTTTATTTGGCTGATTCCTCATAACGACTGAGTGAAGGAAACTAGTTTGCAGCTAATCGATATTAGAGTGGGGATGGGAGGGGAGGATATGCTCTGCGGATAGGCCTTCAGGAGCACGGGAAGGCTCAGTATTTAAAATAGTAGCTTTTCTGCGGAACTTTGTACACCGCGCGCCCTAATAAGGGTCAAGAACAATGTTACTTTTGAACAAGACATACGATCACATGTATCCAAACTAAACAGTTATTTTAAAACCAGTAATTTTTGCATAGTTGCATTTAAATTCCTAATTAGTTTTATACAGGGTTTGGCAGAAAAACTTTCTCTATTAGAGAAGCTAATGAAAACAAAACAAAATGAGGTAGGAGGTTTTTATTTTTATTAACTAAAAGTACAGATTGTGCCGTTTAAGAATATGTACCATTAAATTACTTTTTAAACAATACATCTCTCAAATGGTTTCCCCCACTGTTGACACACTGGTTGAGTCGTGATCTGAAACTCTCCATTACTTTACGAGTCATGTCAGGTGGAATGGCTTCAACTTCTCTTGTTAACACTTCTTAAAGCTTGAGACCGATGTTCGTAAACCTTAGATTTTAAGTAGGCCCAGATAAAAAAAATCACAGGGCCTTAAGTCCAGCAAGTGTGGTGGCCAGCCTATGTCACCATGCAAAGAGATAACGTATCCAGGAAACATTTCCTTCACTAGTGCCAGTGACTGCCGGCGCTGTGTGGGCTGTAACGCCATCTTGTTGGAACCACACGTTCTCAATGTCATCAAAAAGCTCCCTTAGTTTAGGCTGGAGGAACTCGTGGAGCATCTCACAACACCGTTAACTGTTTACGGTTATCCCACCATTTCCTTCGAAAAAGTACGACCCAATCACTCAAGAATTAAAACCAGCACACCATACTATTACTTTGGGGCTATTCAGCGGTTGTTGATGGAGTTCTTGGAGGTTGTGTTCAGACCAGTACCTGCAGCAGTTTTGGTTGTTTACTGCTCCGGAAAGGTGAAAGTGTGCCTCATCAGAAAAAATCACATCTTCTGGACAGATGTTTTGAAGAAGGTCTTGGCACAATGTTACACGGACACTACAGTCTCTTTGACTCAGTTCCTGAACAACAATACACTGAAAACGGCAAGTATATGCAGGTACTCAAGGACGCACCCCCACTACTCTGCTCCATCTCTTATCTGCTTAACGCTACTTTATAATCGGCGAGTTTTTTCTGTTGGACACTGTAGAAAAAATGAACAAATTTTGACTGAAGTTATTGTTTTCACCTATTTTTTGAAACTAGGCATATATACCGGTATTCAAAATATCTAAAGCAAATCCAATGTGCGATATGATAACGTTTAAAATAACACCTGTACACAACTTTAGGTCAATAGATAACAAAAAAATATTGGTTCACAAATAACATTGTTCTTAAGAGATTAAAACTAACATGGCTGACAGCTTCTGCAGACTCTTAAATGTTATGATAGAAATTGGAACATCGTTAAGGTAAAATCCTTTTTAATCACATGGACATATTTGTTAGAATTCTGCAATGATTACTTGTATTTTTGATGGGTTTATCTGATTCAAATGTACATCAATTACCTCTATAAATATTATAGTGACCTGCCTTGTCAGTTAATACAATACCTTTAATACAGTTAATACCTTGTCAGTACTTTATTTCTCTTTCAGCCTTAATTATCACACACAATCATAAATCCCCTGACAGCCCTTTTCCAACCACTTTTAAATATTTTATTGTTGCCAGATTGAATTGTAGATAATGCCAATTAGGTTTTTCGTGTATTATTATAAACAGTGCCTTACTAACAGTGCTGAATACTAAACAGCAGAATTACTTTTAAAAAAATCAATAGGACAGCTGTTTTAACAGTCAATTTTAGATGGCTTTTGAATATTCCTGTTCAAAAGCATAGTTTAGAAAGTTAATATTTATACTTTTCAACATTTTGGAGTCTATAAATCAATCATAGATTGTAAAAAAGATTATATTTCTTGATTAACACTCATTCACAATCAATATTCCTCTATATTTTTATAATTGGGGGTTTAGAAATAAATCAAAAGAAAAATTTAATTATTCAAATCTCATAACATAATTTATTTCTGGCCATAGTTTAAACTTAAATTAAGCTATATATTACAAGATGTATAGCTTTACTTATGTTAAGTTTTCTAAAGTAGCCAGATAGAAATACATTTTGTTGCGAGGATGTTCTTTTTAACTTCACTCGCCAGTTCTCATGAACCTACAGGCCTGTGTGTGAACTTTATTCAATGATTGAAGTACTGACCATTGGTTCAGTTGGGATTTGAACCTTGGACCTTGCTAGCTGCAGTCCGAAGCCTTAGCCACTGGGTCACCTGCCCACCTATACACATATAGTGGTACTAACATAATGTTAGTTATGTTAAATAATTTAATTTTTGACATGTTTATGTTTAAGACTCTAATCATACAAAATATTGTGAATAGGGATTGTAAATGAGTGGTAATTAGAAAATATAATCTTTTTTACAAACTAAGGTTAACTTTATTAGAATGAATCATTAATTAATATGTGCCTGTATTATCAGTATCTGGGAGTCATCAGTGACTTGGTTCAATAATTGTTTTGAATTTTCATTGAAGTCAGTAAGTTTTGTTTTATTTTTTATCTTTGTTGCCTGCTAATGGATACAAAACACGCACATTTACAAAAGCTATTAGAAACTTCTTTGTTTTTATTTTTATGAGCTGTAGGTAGTTTTACTTTGAATCTTTTGTAGTAAGAAAAGGTATGTCTTTGAAAGGACATCTTTTAATAATTTCATAAAGGATATTAATATTTATTATTTTAGCGTTAAAATAGCATTATATTCTCTTTAATGGCATAAAATATAGGAGAGGCCCTAATGGTCCAATTTTTATCTTCTTAAATACTCGTATATTATTTTATATTTCATATCGTACTCTAAATTATAAAATGTAACTTTCCAGATCTATTATTTTACTCCTTATAATTGCTGATTTTGTATGAGAGCTTGACTGTGTTGACCAAGCTATTAATGGAATAAACTAATTAAGTTAAAACAAACAAATCTATTATCTGTATAATATAATCTGTCAATAGGCTGTAATGGAAAGCAACGTGTTCCTTCATACACTGACTAGAAAGCATACAAATGCACAACTTGATGGACTTTTAACATTTAAGTTTTATATAAATTATTTACAAATATTATTTTTTAATGCATCTCTTAAGATCTGATCTTTATAGTTAATGATACTACTACAAATAGTATATAAAACTGGGCCAAACAGGATGCATTCTGTATGTTATATTTAGCAAATATAAAGGTTTCAGCAGATGAGGAGAAACACTCCACTACTTAGTCGCCGTATTTCACGTTTGTGACTAACTTTCGCCTTCAAGCTCTAATTTGTGTTTAACTTCCGCAACAGTGTTTTGCTGTAATTCTGTGATAAACTATAAAAACTTGTTTTGTTGTTATTTATTATTTATATTATTCATTGAGCTATTGTTGTTAATAATATTAATATGAATTTTAATCAATAATGATTTAAGTTTGATTCGTTAGTATTGATTAAACAAACCAACGAGCAATGTTAGTGTACTGATGATGTAATGTACGGGGCTTTCAACTGTGTAGTCATCATAAGCAACCTTCCACCTAGTTTCCATAAAAACTTTAAAATGGAATTACACAGGGAGGGAAGAGTACTTTTCTATATTACTTACACTACTAAGTGCATCTCTCTCACACAAGTGCTTTCAATAGAACACAATCTAAGTGACCTATCTGTTAAGTAGTAACTACAACTATCAAATCATAGGTGCTTTTAACTTACTTCAATAATAGTTTGACCCAAGAAATCATCAGACTCTCTTGTCAACTTCTGACGAAGTTTTGATTTGAGGTCATTGTCCTCATCCCATACTCTCACTTTAATACGATCAGAGGAGTTGTGGCACTCACTGGAAGAAAGAAAATCATACTTACATTATTTACTAACATAAAAACAAGACACTACAAGTGAATTTCAGGCAGAACAAATTTATTACAATATAAGCACAAAAATGTTGTTGATCAATTATGGAAAACCACGTCTACTTCATTTATTTCCTTAAAACTGAGGAATTCATAAAGGAATCAATTTTCAGACTCAATAAATGAAATAATTTCCTTAAAACATGCTAAAACCAGGTTTTAAGGACTCTCAACTTAAGAATTATTTTAATTTGGTAATTAGTCTATTGAAAATAATAATCTGTTTACACTGAATAAGGGTTTCCTCAAAAAAGTTGTCTAAAAAGCAAAGATAAAGGAAATGAAGGAGAAAAAGGGGATAAGTTTAACCTACACCTCACAAATAACCAAAGTTTCCTTAGAAAATAAATTTTTGAAACATGTCATTTTATACATCAAGTGTAGTTAAATGTATTAATATTTTAGTTTTGTTAGATATTTTATTCTTTAGCACTTAACATTCAGTTCATTTAATATTTTATTAACCTTATCCGTGTTAAAAAATGTGTATGAATTATCTAGTGTTAAAGAGTAAAGAAAACAAAGAAATACATATAAAACATGTCTGCTTTATAACGAGAACCAATTTAAAATTTAGAACTAGATGTTTTATTTTGAAAGTTGTTACTAAATAACTTTGAGTTGTATACACATTTTTTTCAGGAAAGTTAACACCGTCATTGTCATTGAAATTTCAAGATGTCCGAGTAATTTAATTGTTTTATGATAGCCTCTGAATGTTTCCTATGGCACTAACTCTCTTTAAAAATTGAAAGCTTGCTGTGGAGCTTTTAAAGGGCATGGTATATTCAAAGATGTACAGTATTTTAAAGTAATAAAAGAAATGAGGTTTACCACATATGGGCCGTGTATAACTTAGGTTCGTTATAAATGAGCCAATAGCCAATATAATTGTTTTATATAGTACGTAGATAGAATAGATGAAGATAGTTGCATACATACTCGTATCAATGTGTTAGAAATCTTTGTACGTAGATAAAAATAACTGAACATGACATTATTTATTTTTTAATCGTATGCCATATTATTAGATAAATAATCAAGTAACACAAAGGAAAAACTTATCAGAAATAAGTATTCATTTAATATGTAATATGATGATCATACAAGTTATCAACTAAATTAAATGTCTTTCACTAAGGGCTGAAAGTTTGACAGCAAACTGGCATGTTTTGACACGCTAAAAGCCCATCCGTCACTGTCAACTGGATATTTCTTGACAGATTGCTGCAAACAATCGTTACTTTGTTATATCACGTTTTGATGGTCACTGAAACCCATAACTAGCAAAGCTGCTTTGTTTTACTAACTAAATGTAATGATAATATTTTGTTCATCCTATTGTAGAATGAAACATTATGATCTTCACAATTTATTCAAACAGAGTGCTTTGTTATATCACGTTTTGATGGTCACTAAAACCCATAATCGTATGACTTGTAAAATTGGTTTGTTTTACAAATTAAATGTGATGATAACGATTTGTTCTACCTCTTGTTGAATCAAACATTATGCTCGTCACAATCTATTCAAACTGAGCAAAAATTGTGGCTTCCTAACCAGCTTTATACAATTTGTGATTTACAATACATATTGGACATTGTAAATCGTGGTTAAAATTAATTTTATTTTCATCTCATACACTAAATTTTTTTTAGCTTTTGAGCCAAAATCCTTATCTTGTAAAATTATGGTAACTTATCTTTCTGCTTGGAGAGAATTTATATGATCCACAAGATAAAAAAACTTCTATTTACGAATCATATAAAACACTCTCTTCTAAGGAAATATAATCTGCAAAATGAAAAGGTACCAGCCATACTTATGATTTGAGTTATATTTATATTTTAGTAAATTTTATCTGTTTTCTGTATAGAAGAATTTCATGTGTTTGCTCTTGCCCTATATCTCCTATTAAATTAAGCTCTAGCCTAGTGTACTGTAACCTAACCTCAAATCTGGGAAATAATACATTTTCTAATTATTATATTAACTTATGCATTAAAAACCTCAAATTAAAGTTAGCATTTAGTTTGAAATATGGAACTTTTGTATAGCTCCTGCTGTGCTGTCTGACTACATTAAAAACACTTATGAGAAAATACACTGGATTGCCTGTAAGGTTGGACTTGTTTGGTTTTAATACAAACATATGGTAAATAATTTGGACATAGCAAAGTTTATTCTTTACTCCACAATTTGGTTAAAATAATTTTAAATAAAAACTGTGATTTCAAGTTTGTGATTATAATGAATATTGTATTTAGTTAGTATAATTAATTTTATTTACTTTTGAACATGAGTTTTGTTTAATATCAAAAAAGTTTTGTTAGCATAGATTATTTTACTTACTTATTATTCATACTTGTCTTCTAAATTTGATCAAAACGGATATGATGAGAGTTAAAAGGCCACGAAGAAAAGGTTTTATAAATAATAAGAAGTAAACTTGAAAAAGTTTTTATAAATTGAACTTATAACATTTCATAAAAAAAACTGAGATTATTTATGGTACAGATTTTTAGTATATTAGAGAGGTAGGATATCAGCAAACTTACCTTAGAAGATAAGTTCACTAACATCAGAGTAGTAGAGTAACATACACAAAAGAAACACAAAATCACACAAATATCCTGTGCCACTGGCACTTTCTTCAGGTGAGTAAAGAGAAAGAGAGAGAGACTTGATTTGTGTGATTATGTTTTTCTTTTATATTACTACTACTCTGGTGTTAAGGAACTTGTCTTCTAAGGTAAGTTTGCTGATGTCCTATCGCTCCAATATTCCAGGCCTAGTTCCCTTAAACCTAACCTAAAATTATAATTTAGCTTGTAATTAATTAATTGTTTACCTTCTAGGCTGGCCAAAATGAATTACTAGGTATTGCCACAGAGTAAATTCCTCTATGGTTATTACCTGACATAACCATATGATTATAATCTTACATATAGAGAAACAAACAGATCCAACCTTACAGGCAATTCAGTGTAGTTACCCACACACACTTTTAATGTGGTCAGACAGTATATTGCCTTTATTTGCTATATTGCCGGCAATCAAACATCACAATCGTATACATACACAAGAAAGAAAGAGCAGCTTTATTATGTACACATGGAGCTTAGAAATGGTGTCAACAAACATCAAAATACAAAGAGTGAAATAACAAAATATATGATTCTTTCTTCACATTGGTCAATCGATTTTTCTAGACAGTAAGCAGAAACTTCAAGCACTGAAGTGTTAAGGATCAAATGATGTAGTTTTATTCTATAAATTGGGCAAAAAGGATTTTAGTGATAATAAAGGAAATCACCTAAAGCTTAGGCAGAAGTAACAAAACAAATTTTCATCTGGCCTTCTTGGCATCCTTTTAAAATATATTTTGCAACTAAAACATACCTCTTATCGTTATCTTGTTTTTGTGACTTTATACTGCCATATTTTAAAATTAGAGTAAAATTACTTACAAGTAAAACTTCTCGTTCCAGACAGGATTAAGTTCCGCAGGCATAGTTCTTGTTCGCTTCTTGACCTTCCCAACTTGCACTGTCACGTACGGATCTGATGTACCACTCTTGTCCTTGGCAATTAACCCTTGCGCACAAATCACTGACAAAAAATACAAGTTTAACTAAATGTATCTGTCTTTCTTAAGCTGTGCTTTTTTTTAAATCACACACTGTTATTATAATAACTTCACTAGTAAATAAAATCTACTGGTTAATAGTGGTAGTACATTGCAATTGTTTTCGTAAATTGCTAAAATGTTGTTGTACATGAATATCTTTAACTGAAAAACAACAGTAAAACTTTTATCTCAGAAAGCAATTGTTAAAAAAGTTACTTTGCAGATAAGAGATCTCAAAGTATAGAATTACTGATATTTAGCCTCTTATGACATCCTATGGTCAAGTAACCTGACAATATTTACATGTACGCTGATTCATACTCTTTTCTAAGTTGCATAGAAATGATTAAATTGCTGTTGCTAGACCAGAAACAATTTAACACCAGATTCAACTTACCTCAACTTTCAAATTTAAATTTTTTTTGTCTAAAGGAAAGCTGGACAACCATTCCAGATTTCAATTTTGATATTATAAATTTCAACATTTATAACTATTATTAAAATTATTATAATTGTTTGATATGATAGTAACTAGACAAAAAGGTGTGTCTTTAAAATCTTACTGTCACACAAACTTCACATTTTATTTAGAAACAAAAAGTAAGGTCCTGTAAGTGTGTAAATAGAAGATCACTGAAACCTTTATCAGTACACTAAGGTTGCCTTAGCTGTATGTTGCAACAGATAAAGTTGCTTTTATCAAAAGAAAAAATTCCTATCCCTCTGCTTATCTTATCTTTAATTAGTTTAATTTTAAGAAAGTTACAGGGTGTATGTAAAATCAAATTACAAATAGATTGGGTAATTCAAGTGTTTGATGTTAATGTTATCGGTTTTAAATAATATTGTGATGTGTATTAAATTTTTTTTATTTTTTATATGTATTAAAATAATAATTTTAATTTTGATCATCACATTAACTTAACTATGAATAGCAGCAAAAATGTAATAATATTTGTTTTGAACAACAGATTGGGCTTATAAAATCATAACAACAGCTCTAAAGCTATTCTGTTTCTGACCTAAACTTAAATGAAGTGGCCTGTTAATATAACAGTCATTTATCAACCCCCTTTTCTGTTCGAAAAAGCTTTCTATAGCTAGCACACTCTTATCCTTAATTTTCACATATAAAATAAAACAGTTTTGGAACAAATTGCTTCATAGACCTCAATTTGATATTCATGAGTGTTTGGCCAGATAAAACTAGATGATAAGAAAAGAAAACAGGCATTTACTTATATCTTTCTGTGCTTCAATGTAGAAAACAATTTTGGTAAGTGTTTTACTTTAGTAACTAAAAACAATAAGGGATATATCTTTTAAAAGTATTATTTACAATTGTATAAATATACACTCTAGTTTTGATACAATATCAGATTTAAGACGTAATGCTATTTTACTATTTAAAATAGGAAAATAAATTTACTAATATAATTTAGATAAACATTTTCTCAATAATAAATAGAATTAAGTACAAAAGAGAAGCTTTTTTAAAATGCTGGATTTAAGTTGGAAGAACCAACTGATATTCATAACCTTAACCCTGGATCATAAAGTACAACATAATTTATGTTGTTCACAAAGTCGCTTCTAAAAGCTAGGAATGGCATAATTTATGCTGTTGCATTGAAATCAATGAAAACATGTTTATCATATGTATATGTTTTTAGGAAATAAAATTAAAACATGCAATAAGAACTTCTGCTCAATTCCTCCTGGCGCTGAGGTCGGTAGTGGGAAAAAATTGCAGATGTTTGTCGCAGGACTTAAGAATAACAAGAAGACGGAACAAAGCGTTCTAACAATTCTTGTATATTTAGAAATATGTGCTCTATCAAGTGTTCCTGTTATAAAGATTCCAAAAAATTATTTTATATTTCTTATAATGTTTACAATATGCAAAATTTTGCAAGTGCCGTTTACAAAATTTGCACTTATTGACTTTTGGTGTTTTAAGTTTTATACTTTTTGAAATATTTTCATATATTTTATATTTTCTTGTAGTTTATAGATTGAATTAATGACGTACATGTAGTAATAAATTACAAAATATTATTCATACCCCTATTTTTGGATTTTTATATAATTTTTCACATAAATATTTTGTTTCGGTGGCAACATTTTTATTTTTCTCTGTATACAAAAAATATGAAAATATGTTTTAGGGTATAATATGACTATATTTCCTGTAAACATTTTTCTTGTCTATTCAATGGTGATTTTTAAAATATTTTTACATGCACTACTTGATTTTACATGTACCTACAATGATCATACTACAACTTTGCACATTTTTTCATTTTCACGTTTTATGTAAACAAAAAAATTCCAAAGAAAACCTAGTTGTTCATCTAAAATGTAACAACATATTATTATAATGCACTAAATAATAAACAATTTGGCTATCTTGGAATTATTTAAGGAGGGTTATAACTTACCTACAATATTTTTAAATTCTTTTCAGTTTTGTCTTGGCAATAATTATTTAGTAAACTTTTATGTAAGTTTTGATGGTAGTATGTGAATGTACAGTTCTTGAGAAGAAAAATGATATGATAAAACTTACATTTGGAGCATGTCTAGTATTTTTTATGATTTTTACAAAAAGGCTTGCAATGTGCCAAAAATGGCACCAAAAATGTTCTCACAGTTAAAAATAAATAGTATTCACGATATATTGTTAAATAAAAGTCTAATTAATTGATGGTAATAATTTAGTTGTCAATCCATTTGAACATTGCCATACATATTTTTATAGGAAATCAAATGCAAGTTATTAGTAAACATAAAAAATAAATTAGAAAAAACTAGGACGCTTAATTTAACTAATGGTTAAACATTTTAAAAACAATTTCATATACTATTGATATTTTTAAACATTTTATTTTTAATCATGCTGTTGCTTATCTGCTGGATGTTGGTGAGTTTAATTTTATATCACATCATTAGGCATGCTTATAGGCCCAAATTAATAATAATATTTTTTTATAAGTGAGTAGTAAAATTAAATCATCAAATCACTTGAATATTCCATTTTTAATAGTGTGCTTTAAAGGAAAGAGGGGCTGGCTTTTTTCCATCATAAGCTTGACAGTTAGTTCTTACAGTCTGTATATATATTGTAATAAAAAAATAACTCAAGTTCTTCATTTTTGTTTCAATCAGTATAAATATTCATGATACTTTAAAGATATTTTTTACGTCTATTTTTGAATAGTGTTTATACAAATATTAATAATATATACAAATTAATTAATAATACACAATAAAGTTATAGATTAAAATTGTAAATATACTAAGAAAGAAAATTCGAATATCATCATGCCTATATACAAATCCAACACCATTTTCTACTTAAATACAATATTTAGTGTACATAATATTAATATGATAGAACTAATATTAGATAGCAAACAATTCTAATTAAAGGGTATGTAAATTCCGAAAAAGACTCAAATAATTTACTCTCATGCTGGTACAAAGAAGGACTACTTCGGAAGAACTACCTACGCAACTGCAGAAGAAAATGGGTACTACTGGAGAATGTATCAAAGTTGATCTAAACTACAGTCAAAGACCAACTTAAAGCACCATTAGAGAATAAAGAAGCTAATGTATTTCAAAGCTAAACTAAGCATTTTAAATTTTGATGACAAAAATAATACTATAAAATATTACTGTTTTAGCTACCTTAGCATGATGGGATCAATAACAGTTAGGTAAACTTAGTTGATTCAACAGTATTTTTCAAACTGTGTGTTAAATTAAACTTAATTTAAATTTAATTAAAATTAAATTAAACCAACAATAATAGTGACAACTGGAATAGAAAATTACAATTAAGATTATGGAATCTGACAAATTAGATTTTTTTTCATCTGAACTAAAGTTGCTACGTTCTTGAAGTCTACTACTACAATAGAAAGGAAATCAGTATACATTTTCTAAGAACGTTTAACAATTTAATACATTATACCATCTTGATTACTGAACCAATCAAATACACTCTATTGTTTGCAATGTTGTTTGTATATTGATTTATTAAATAATAATAATTATTATTGAATTGTAAAATTCTGTATCATTTTGTTTTAATGTGTATTATATTGGCGGTCTAAGCAAACCTGGTGTAGTTTGAATATATTGTTTAAATGTAGATATTATTTGGGATAAGTGTTTTTGCATTTTAAATGATTAAAAACTAAGATATAAAAACCAATACACAAACTGGTTTTTTTCTGCAGACAGTCCCACAAATTTTTGCAGTATGACTTCTTTTGGACCCTCCAGAAACAAGACATTATGCCTCATTCTAGCTCCAGTATTTCAATAACTTTGACACATATTGTAAAACGTTACTTTAATGTATTTGTAACAAATATTTTGTTATATTTTAATTTTAGAATTTAATCTTAATATACACACACTTTTACCAGTTTTGTCTTATATTACTCAACAACATGTCAATACAAATCAATACCAATAACACTGAACTCTTCTAATTTATTATAACTTTTATTCCTACACACAGATTTAACTCAACATCAAACAATGACGCTTAAGCTTGAGCGCAGCGCACATTTGGTGTGTGTTTTGTACGTACATGTAATTTATTATAATATAACAAGGCTGTGGATTGAAAGAAACATAGAGTGTGAGTGAGAGAAATAGAGATAGAGTGAGAGAGGAAGATTAGTGAAGAAAAGTCAAATTTATATTCTACAGAAAAAATTTATCAATGAACCACAACCAAAATATGTTTCATATTGTTTGATAAGTTGCAAAGATTGTGACAAAAAAAGAAAGTGACAGTGAATAATTCGAAAAAATTTTTATGTGAGTTAAATATGTGAACATTTTATTTGAAGTGCAATAAATCAATTAAGCAAACTACTTGTATATTGTATTGAATAAATAATTAAATAAAATAGTGTTTTTATAATTGTTTAGTTTTTCTCAATAAAACTTATAAACCTAAAAAGTTTTTTTTTGTATATGATATTAATATTTATCAAGCTCTAAGTAGAAAGAATGTATTAACAAACTGATAAGAGTCTGTGTTGTTATCTTAAGAGTTGAAATTTATTCCTCACTATTACTGTTTAATTAAATTAAAGATTGATTAAACATTATGTAAATTTAAATTATTAATGAATGTTATATTGCTAAATTGGATTGTTTAGTCAATTGAGAATGAACGATTTTCACTGTATTATTCAAACAACTTTAAGCAGGTAAAAAGACAAGAGAGAAAGTAATATTTGTTTCATTATAAAATTTTATTCTAACATTTAAAGAACTTGAATATTTTACACACAATACTTTAATTTAAAATAATATAATTTAAATATAACTTTAAAAGTTAGAAATTTAATTGATTTTATTTTAAATAATTAATATAAATTTGTCATTTATTTTAAATGTAATATAAATTTAAACACTAATTTTAAAAAATTTACATGAATTTGGAGATTTTGGTTGAAGTTATAAATAAGACTTGGCTTAACCTATTTCTGTAAAAATTAAATTTCTTAATATGGATAGCAAATGTAATTTATTACTACTGTAGTACCTTATCTAAGAAAAATAAAAAAAACTTTATAAAATAAAAGAAGGATTGTCCAAAAATCTATAATATAGGTTATCAATGGAATATATTAGTTTTATTTGTAAAATTTTTTAATATTGATTAATTTTTACTTCAAAATGATTGCAAAACAAAATGGAACAGTTTCAAAACTCAAATATAAAACTAGAAATGGAAAATTATAATGAAATTAAAATTTTTAACATGAATGAGTTAAGCCAAGTGAATACTACTGGAATAGTACTTCTAAGGAAGTCCGAATTTCCAGGGCCTATGGGTGTTACGGGGTGTTACTGTGGTCAGATGTGAGTGTCAGCCTCCACACCAGCAGGCATACCAACATTACACCACTACATGTTGCATTTTTTAAGGTGTGTACTGGAACGAATTGAGTTTTCAGGTAATGGTTTGGAAGGAAATTCAGAAAGAAGGTTAGGATTATTATACATTTTAAAACAATCACAACTTCAGATAAGTTATTTACCAAACCCGTCTTGCGTTGTTTACACAATACACAAATTGACAAGATTTTCCGGTTTAACCGTATCAGTGGGCTTTGTACAGTTAAATATCAATTCGCTTTCAAATTGCTTACTGAAGTCCACTTGCAAGGTGGCACTTATGTACACCATAAAAGCGATGATCACGTTATTTTATCTGACATAAGTGATCATCGAGAATACTACTAATAATAAGATAACCTAATTAGAGAGAAAACTGTTATTAAATGGAATCATTATTAAAAACGTTGAATATCTCCACCGAACAATATTGCAGGTTACAAAACCCAAATTTTTCAGGAATTAAAAAAACTTAATTTAAATTTGTCTACTCTAAATTTCTGTTTTTTTATATTAAACTGTTCATTTACATCAAAGTTGTTTTATGTATATACATAGAAAATTTGTCATGCTAATATTAACTGAGATTTCAAAGTTTTAGGCAAACTACGAGTATTCACAGGTACGGTACAACGTTGCAAATAACGGCGCTTGCATCGTTGTTCTATGAATATGAAAAATGACTGCAAAGAATAATGTACTTAATTTTTGAAATATGAAACTGACAAAAATTAATTACTGACAAAAATTAATGTAAAAATGAAGGCCCACAGTAAATGTCTTTTAAATGTTCAGTTTAATTTACATTAACTGGCCGAAAAACTGAAAAATGTTTTAATTCTCTACTTTAGTTTTCCTGGAGTAGTTTGCTTTCTTTTTTATATATAGAGATTTTTAGCATCTCTTGACCACTTACGACACTTGTCTTTTCAGTTGGACTCTTTCAATTTTCTTTTCCTGCCACTACTTATCCTTTTCCAATCGCCCGGCGAAAGAGTAACACCCAAGGTGACTGATATCTCGGTACTTGCAAAGTTGTTCTGGTTGTCTCACCCAGATTCCCGCTCATTTGGCAGGCTCTCATTGCTGCCAAACTCAATATTTTTCAAAACGAAATAGCCCACGCGATGTAGAAAGTCACTTGCAACGTTGCTCTCTTAAAATCTCAGTTTTACGAAAAATGTCACTTGCAACATTGTTCGGCGGAGCCATTCAGTTATTTAACTGTTAAAAACAACAGTGTAAATGTGAGCATCCTCCTTGAAAATGGACGTCTATAAAGAGTCTGAAACTTCAGTATTTGATGTTTATACTTTATGTAAAAGAGAGATGACTTAAAACTATATACAGGGTGTTCATAAAAATTAACCTTTCAAGACTTCAGTATATCGTTACAAACACAAAGAAAATAGTTTTTATAAACATATGTCCTAAAACGCTGAGTTTTCCTTATATCACTCTAAATGTGTTTTTACATAATTTATCATGTACTAGTAACACTTCAAGATAGTATCTTTAAAACAGTAGATGATGAAGAATAATTTGTTCTAATTTAGTATAGAGTATCAAGTTCCTTCTTCGTACCATATCAAAATGGCGGCTATTTTTAGTTTTCAAAGCTTAATATCTTAAAAAGTATAAATTAAAAAGAAGAAACTACAAGATATACAAACAATTAAAAACTTGATATCCTAAAAGGTGATACAAAGATTGTTAAGTTCAGGTTATTAATACATGCTAATTTGATAAAATTGCCAAAACATTAGCATGTACTATATTACAAAAATTACAACTTATCAGTTAATAATGATTCGATCCTAACAAACTTTGTACCACTTTTTAAACAATACAATTTTAAAATTTTATGTATCTTGTAGTTTCTTTTTTAATTTGTACTGTACTTTTTAAAATATTAAGCTTTTAAAATTAAAAATAACCGCCATTTTAAAAGAGTACAAAATATTTACTTTTTACTCTATACTAAATTAGGTATTATTATTCCTCGTAGATGTATGGACCTTGAAGATAATATCTTGAGGGGTTATTGAGACTGACAAATTATGTAAGAAACACAGATAGACTGACAGACTGAAAACTAATCGTTTTAGGACTTAGATTCACAGGACTTTTTTCATATACGTAATCATATCTTGAAGTATTAAAGGTTATTTTTGTGAATCCTTGCCGATATCACCTTTCAACTAGACATGTATTGTAAATAGAAATGCATTTTTTAGTAAATTCCACAAATATAATTTTTATCAAGAGCGCTTTCTTCAGTTGTAAATATGTATGCCTTCAGTTGTAAATGAAGATGCCTTAACCGGCGAAAGCATTCTTGATAAAAATTAAATTTGTGGAATTTACTAAAAATGACTTTCTTTTTACAGCCAAAGCAATTCTATCAAGAATATACAGCAGAAAATAGACATGTATTAAGCACATGATTAAGAAAATAAGTATGGTAACGATGAAATGTGAGAAAATACCATACTCTGTAGTTAGTTTGTTGATCTATTTCATATTTTATAATCAGTTACATGTATTTAATGGAACCTAGAACTGAAAATTCAAGATATTTACATTATGTTTACATCGAAACGGTTTAATAAAATAAATGTATTCATGGTATTTAGCAAGTGTAATAAACTTATTTTAAAATATTTAAATAGGCAAATTTCAATTTGCTCTGAAATTTACAGGTTTACGGTAAGTAATAAAAATATAATTTTGTATGGCTTTTAGTAGAGAGAGATGCCCAATTATGACAGAGTTCCTCTAACCTAATCGGACAAACCCTTTTTTCTATTTTCAGACTTTTTGTACCACCGCTTACCATGTCTTCTTAATCTAGAGAGCACTACAGAGGTAAACAATTTATGGTCATCGACAGCATGACAAGGTAGTACCGCCTTTGCTTCTCAGCTAGGGCCGTTCCTAGGGTTGAGTAATTTTTTTTATGAAGGTTAAGTTTTAATCTTGAATTTATATCACCATAATATTATTAGATAACTGTAAATTAAATTCCTGTATATTGATCTTATTTTATAACCAGAATCTGTAATAAAAATTACCGTCACATGATTTTTGGTATGAAGGATTTGGTATGTAACAGGAAAATGCAACATGAGTGTGCATGCCAGTCAGGCAATGCAGCTGAAACCGACCTAACCTAACCTGTGATTGCGATCTTGCAGGACCACTTAGACGTGCCCTCGAGCACAATATCCTCCGCTTGCTCTAGCGAGTCTATATGAGTGTCTGGGTCCATCGTGAAAGTCTTTCTGTTGAGCAAAATAATTAGGACACAAACCACGACAAACAAACACACAAACATACATTACAACAGGGTGCAAAACGCTGATTCAGGCTGGAGACCAAGTTTGCTGGAACACAGAGATTGTTGCAGGTTGACAAAAGGGAAGTAGGAAAAATCATACTAAGCAGAGGGAAAATAAATTAAAGCAAAGATTAATCACAAAATAATACAAAACAATTTAAAATATATTTAAAGTTATAAGGGCTTTCATCTAAAAATATGTTCTACTTTATCGTAAATATTTCATCTTAAGTGTAAAGCAGAAACTATTAAACATACAGATAAAAAATTATAACATTGTTTGAAAATAACCTGATCATAAAAAATAAATTATTTTATTTAATATATTTTTAACATTTGATTATTGTTTAGTTATTTTGTTAAAAATATCCTATATAATTTATTTTTCTTACATTTATTTTTATTCCTATACAATATTTGTTATTCCTATACTTTTATTTTTTACTTCATTGCAAGTAACATTTACATTATTACATAACATTTAATACATGAATATTTTATTCAATTTTTTTTTAAAAATCCTATTTTATAATTTGTGTAAAAGTTTCATCCATTTAGATATTTTTTATATTTGGAAATAGGTAATCGAATTTGTGCTAGAGGTTATATAAGTAATTTAATGTTAAATAACTGAATATTGTTGATTAGCAAAAATTTCATCATATAGTGTGATGGACAATAGCAAAAATTAAGTCATTGATAAGGTACAGTTTCCACATGTAGAACAAATGAATCGCTGGCTTCTGTGTAAGGCAAAACCAGTGGCAAATAACGTAATATCTTTCTATAGATTAAATACGGAGAGTACTTAGCTGCCTCAATAATCCTTTTAATAGCTCATTAACGATTAACCGCTATAATAAAGTGAAGCCGTTGGCCTACATTGTTGGTCAATATATATTACTATTGATGAACAGGACTTCCTTCCTGCAATAACATTTTACTGATATTATTTCTGTCCTCTTATAGCTTCCATTATTCTTCTAATGGCCTTATATATCGGCTTTAACTGATTCTACACATTTAAACATGTCAGTTATTACAGTGAAAAATATTCCACGTTAATCCTAGTTTAGCGTTTTAAAGTTTTTGTATATAATTTTTATGTTTAGATCATCAAAATTTTGTTGTATATTTCATCAACTGTTTAAGTTCTACATGTAAATTAAATTTATAGAATGGATATTTGCAGCTGACTTTGTTATGGACTTACTTCCTAGTAGATATTTTTGTAAATGAAATAGAAGGAATTTGTTCCATTTAAAATTGAGGTAAAAATAGGGCTTGATTGTTATACAAGAACATTATGTATCCTAACAACTAACTAGGCCGCAAAATATATATCAATGAAACATTAATTTTAAACAGTAATTTTAATGTTTTGCAATTTTTTACTGGAAATGTTATTCCTCAAGAGACATACTTTTCAAATTACTAGCAACAAAGAAAAACAGTCTGAAAATAATTGTGTTTTTTTATCCCCTTGAAATTTCCACAAGGAAATGTAGGTGGAAAAGTATACCTTTCATATTCCCCCCCCCCCAAAAAAAAAAAAAAAAAAAACAAAAAAAACAGCAAATGTTGTTCATTTTATTTTAATGTGATTCCTAACTATAAATTATCGAGAAACACAAAAAGAAGAAACAATTATTAAATTATATTGTAGTCCACATTTTAACGAAAACATCTCATTTTATAAGTAATTAGGTTATCTCAGCAATGTATTTACGCAGGAGGATCTAGCTGATTAGATACAGCAAATATCAGTGACAATGAAAATGCAGTATCATTACAAAGTTAAGACGTAACTAAGCCCTAAGTTGGAGTATTAGAGTGCGGCAGCATGTAACGACATCTTCCCCCGACAATGGGACTGACTGGAGCAATTTGCTGCAGATGGCAGTTCCGCTGATTTTGAGATCACAACGTCACTTTCAGCCGACTAACGAGGTCTCTCGCTTTCATTACAGTGAATTGATTTGACTCAAAATTTCTATATATAACACATGAATCAGTTTTTTGTTAATTCCTCCCCTATTTCTTAATCAATTTTAACAAATTAGGTGTCAACAAATTAGCCACTATCTTTACTTGTGCAATATGGTCTTCATTGTTAAATATTTTTAATCAAAAGGGTACAAGAAGTCCTCTAAGTACATTTTTCTGCAATACAAATAACATATAGGAAGATTTAATTAGTAATGAAGTACCAATTGTTGAAATGTAAATAATGATGATTATAATATTCAGGACGTCACAGATATTTGTAATGTTAGTGAGAGGGAGTTAGATGGATTCAGTGGAAGTTTTATTTGATCTATTAACATATAAAAAAGCGGATGCATGTCTGTCCTTGTCTGTGATTACTTGTTTATACATTACTACTTCATTCATCCAATCGACATGAGACTTTGGGACATATTTTTTCCAAGACAAGATTTTTAAGAATGGGTTTATTTGCATGTGACTGTAGAGCTAAGTTTAAAACCACTAATATTTGTAGTAAAAACTCAAGAGTCACATGCCAAGGCACGGCGATTGATGGGGTTGGCACACAAAGCGTACAGGGGTGTTCTCTACTTATTAATTAAATGTATATACTCAATGTTTTTATCCATAAGCAAAAACAGTACATAAGCACTAAGTGCTATATATCGTTTCGGTGTTTAGGAATATTTGGTTTTTAATTCAAGGTGTTGTTGATTTAAATATGTTTGTTCATTTCTTATTTCTTTATCACTTGTATGTTGATAAGAATTAGTTTTTGAAATGTATAGAGTTTAAGATTTCAAAGAACGAGCGGTGTGTAGATTTTGTACATTGACTATCACATGTATATCTTTATACTGTAACAAATATAGACATATTGAATTGAATAAAATTTTGATGAGCATATGTTTAAAATTTTATAAATTTTGTTGGATCTAAATGTACATGAGGACAATAACATGTTTAATACATCAAAATATTAAAGTAGTATGCGTAACTCTTGTAAAATAAGATTAATTAGGTCTTTAAATAGAAATAAAAGATTTTAATTATTGTTTTTAAGTTTTTCATAAATAGATTGTATACTGAAACTATAAGTATATTTATATATTTCAAATCTATCAACTCTGCAACCAGACTAGAAAAAAAATCAACCAAAATAGCAATAACAATAAAAAAAGTTATAAACCAATCTTTAATTGTATAACAGAAAAACATAATATACAGTAATTGGAGAGGTTAGGAAATTAGGTAACATTTGACTCAAGTTGTATGTACAAACAGTTTGACAACAGAAGAGAGATCACCATAGGAGTCCGGGAACCAACCTGTGATGGCGATCTTGGCTGACCATTTTGACGTACCATCCAACACCGACTGCTTCACCGCCTTCATGTGGCCGATGTGGCTCTTCTCCTCTGCCCCAAATATTGCCCTACATGCAGCAAACATCATGAAGGTCTTTGCTCAACACATCCATAACATTATCAGAGCATCTTTATTAAGTCTGATACTGTTTATTTCCTTTTTTTACTAAAATATCAAACTTTCTTCTACCAATGCTAGGAATCACTGAGTATTTCAATACAATGTTTATAGTAATATATAGACTTTACCTTGTAAGTTATCTGCTGCTAAAACAAACAAATAATTACATGCACTAATACAATAAAATATCTTGTAATTTTAAAGCTCTGGTATGTAACAAAAGTGTTGATGGTTTAGTTTGTTTTGAACACTTAGTCCTACAAAGTTGGTTAGATCAGTGTGTATTGTAAACTATTTATAAGCCGAAGAATCTTATTTCAGTTCAGGATGTTACATTTTCATATATTGAGTTGATTCTTATTCAGGTTGCATTTATGCTTCTTTTCAGTATATTAATTTATATTATAATCTGGTAAAACAGTTTATAATGAAAAACGTGGAACTTCCTAGTACAGTAACACCTCAATAGTTCGACACATTGTTGACTACGGAGGTGTCGAAGTATTGAAATGTCGAACAATAAGGAATGTATGGTAAACAAACAAAAAAATAAATAATTTTTATAAATATATTGTAGTATATTTTCTATATAAATAGTTAAAAAAAGTAAAAACAAACTATATTTCTGCAACAGTGTATGTCCTACTGAATTGGTATGGAGATAAAATAGTAGTTATTAAGGTTTGGAAAGTAGAGAACTAAGAAGGTGCAGTAACTAAATGTCCAAATATTCGTAATTTTAACTGTTAATCACTTTGTCGGTGTTATTTCATTGATCTGTACCAGGTCGACTCAAACAAATCCTGCCATGGCCAAAATTTTTGCCACACTGAGTCACAATTAACAGTGTCGAACTATAAGGAGTGTGGAAGAGTTGAGTGTCGAACTATCGGGGTTCTACTGTATTTTTAGTAGATTATAATTTTAGTTAGTTTTACGGCAGTAAACTAAAAATAGAAACCATAGTAGGAAACAGAATTTTTAATATTGTGAATATGTACAAAACTTCAAGTATGTGAGTGGATAACTAACATTTTACTACCTTCTTGATAGATACTGTATTTTCTTTTATTTTTTACTGACTGAATAACATGGCATTAGAAAATTACCAGGTGATATAAAAGGGTTCTGTTTAAAAAATTATAGTAACAATAATAATAGACACTTTATAGGAATATATTCCCCACAGAGACTATAAGTCTGAGTGCAGAGAAGAGTCCATTATGAAATCCCTGTGCATTAATTGAATAAATAATTAAATTTGTTATGATAATCAACATAGTATCACAGTCTATAACACACAGACATGACACTCTGGTAAAAATTGGCGACAAGCTTGACGCTAGTGCTTTTAGCAGCGGGATTAGAGTGGTGCGTATCTACACTGTTTACATCCACAGCTTTTATAAGTAAATGTCAAATAACTTATGTCTATATACTGTCATGGCACTTTTCCTACTGGTTTTATTCCACTTATTTGCAAGACACAACCAATACAACGGTAATGAGGTGTAGTTGTATGGTCCGGCTACATGGAGCGCTAGCGTCACGCCAGCTTCACAGTGGAGCAATGGATGTGTTGTGACTGTATGTTATTAGACTGTGTATAGTGATATAGTATAACATTAATAAGGTTATACTATATCACTTAATGTTGTATAACACATTGTACAAGTAATAACTAATAAATTGACTTCATGTATTATAAAAACAAGCAGAAGAAATTTAATATAAGAACATACACAAAATATTAAAGAAATTATATTATGTTTTCTTATTACAAAATTTCTGTTTTTTTTAACATTTAAATTTATTTATCATGTTTTAAAATAATGAGGTTTCTTACATTTATTGTTGTGATGTTAATCAAAGGCAATAAAGTACTTTAAAAAGTTAATTCAATAAGTACTTGAACAAAGTACTTATAAGTTGCTTCAATATTGGTAACCAAGTTACTTGAATCACCAATTCACTGATTTGAATTACAGGTTACAACGTATAACTTTAGTCATAAAAACTACTAAGACTTTTCTCCTGATTGCTCTTCTGAATAATATTCAAGAAGATCTTAAAAATAACTGTTAATTATTATCAAGAATACCATGCAATGTTCTAAGCATTTTTGATACACCATTCTACATATTTGTTTACTCATTATGAATGTTAGAATAGTAGTGACTGCTGCATTGAATTTAATTCTGCTGTGGTTTTGCATATGAGACTAATAGGTTAAACAAATATGTTGATTAAATTATTAAATTTCATTATAGCTTCATTTCTTTTATAGTTTTACCATACATGTAAAGAATGAAACATTAATAGTTTAAAACAGGCTATTGTTTTTTAATCTAACTTGAAATAAAAAATAAGCTTACTATGTTAAAAATTGATGGCATTGTAATCGTGCAAAAAGAATAGAACTCAGCCTTTACAGTGAAATTAATACATATTAATGAACAGACAAGGTTTGTGAGAAATACTTACTCCTTTCTCTGAAAACGAAGATAAAATCATTACACATCATTGCCAAATATAAATAATTTTAAGAGTAATAGCGTTTCAATTTTACCATATCTATTAATTAAAGGCCTATAGGTTTTAAGATATTTTTATCTATGATCATATTTAAACTATTTTTTTTATCATTATAATAATATGTAGTGTTGGATACAATGTAATTCGTACACTCATACATAAAATTATTTATTACTCATGTACCTAATAGATAAATATTTTCCTTTATACATACTGTATACAACAATAGTAATTTTTGTTTTTAAGGTATATAGTATTTAAGATGTTGAACTTATGAAGAAGGCTAATACTCAGTGATATTGTGCAGTATTTGTGGAATACGTGCTTTCACAAGTAGAGATCTAACATTACAGCTGGTCATACGCTATGTTCTACTCCGCTGTACTTCCATTGTATGGGTGCGTGCATCACTATTAGAATCAACAGAATTATAGCTTATGATTCATTGTTTAGTGTTCATTACCTAATATGTAGATCCCTTCGTATGCTGACATTGGTCTGGTATACATATGGTGGAAAATGTTGATATTGTGACATTTAGACTGGCCTCTATCCTGGGAACCGGTGATGCGGAAGTAATGGATGGGTCCCTGACCACCTGCCCTGCTTGTTTACAACCTTTGGGGCACAATGGCTTACGCATGAACGCCCCTTTACCTCTTCAATAGACTTCTAGAATCTTCTGGGTTGACGAGCCAGCTCTGTCATGGAACTTCGGACGCAGGGGAATTCAAGAAGCTTCTAGATGGAGACCTGCAGGTGATATATACGGCCCGGATACCAGCGCTAGTGAGTCAGTCAGTCAGTCAGTCAGTCAGTCAGTGAGTCTAGAGCCTACAGCCCGGGTGTTTGCAGCGACAGTGAGCGAGTTCTACAGTGCGAGTGAAGTGTCCGAGTATAGTGAAGTGGTCTACGGAGAAGTTACCGGTGAGTGGTTCGTTGTGGGGATCAACGAAGGAGCAGTGCGGTACTTGTGGACGACTTCTGAAGGGACACTGAAGAAACTGTGAGTGAACTGTTAGCATTGGACTGTAGGTAGTAGGGAATCTAGTAAAGTCATTTCGTAGTCAGTAATTGTAAATAATAGTAGGAAATCTAGTAGAGTCACTTTATAGTTAGTAATTGTAAATAATAGTAGAGAATCTAGGAAAGCCACTTTATAGAGCTAGGAATTGTAATTAAAAGAAAGGAATTTAGTAACGTCACTTTGCAATTAGTAGTTGTAATTATTGATGCCATCTAAGATAGTAAATATAAATTAGTTTAACTGTAAAAGTAGGCCTAATAGTAAATTGTACTTTTCACAATAGTTTTAAAGTTAAGGAAATAATCCATTTAATTGTAATAAGTTAATTTTATAGATTTAATAAATTTAGTAATTGTTTAGTATATCGTGTTGCTTATTTGTAAAACCCACATAGCGATTAATTATTTATAAATTAGGACGTAAACACGTCACACTGGTGTCAGAAGTGGGATAGATTTGTTGAGCAACACGTTTAATATTTTTATTTATTGATAGTTATTGTTAAGCTGTTTATTGAATTCATTTACTGTAATTCTATATTGTTCAGACGTAGTTTTGCAAAAGAACGATGGCATCTAGTGGAGTTAAGTTAATAGACTTAAAAGTGGCTGATTTAAAGCGGGAGTTAGAAGAAAGGGACCTAGATCATACTGGAACAAAATCAGTTTTAGTAAGTAGACTTAAGCAGGCAATGCTAGAAGCAGGGGATGATCCAGAAACATTCCTTTTTGAAACTGAAGCTAGTTCACTTAAGTCTATGATTACCAGAAATGTCGAGAAATTACAAAGTGACTTAAAAAGAAATGCAGAGGAATTACAAAGTGACTTAAAAGGAAATGTCGAGAAATTACAAAATGACTTAAAAGGAAATGCAGAGAAATTACATAGTGACCTAAAAGAAGTGAAAAATGACTTAACCGAAAAACTAAATAGTAATTGTAAAACCTTGAAGGAAGAGTTAGCTACAGAATTTAATTATAAGTTTTGCAAAGTTGAAGACGAATTTAAAAAACAATTAGATGACTGTTCGAGCGAATTTAAAAAACAATTAGATGACTGTTCGAAGCAATTAGGTGATAGGATTAGGTTTTTAGAAGAAATGGTTCACGGGAGGAAGGAGTCAATAACCTGCAACGAACCACCTGGGATCTCAGGAAGTGGACAGCAACCACCCAGCCTTAAACCTCGGCCCAGTGTGTGTCCACCCGTAAATAACGCAAGTTTGCCAACCTTCGACGGAAAGATGTCCTGGGAAGATTTTATTACTTTGTTTGAGACTGCCGCTGCTGTCTACAATTGGCCATCATCAGCGAAGGCGTCCATGTTGTGCCTTTCACTTCGTGGAGAAGCTCTGAGCGTACTGCAAACCGGTCCAACTCCTGAGCGACATAATTACGAAGATTTGATTAGACGGTTGGAAATGCGGTTCGGACATAAACACATGGAACTGGTCTACAGATCTCAGCTCAGGAGTCGTCACCAGAAGTCCAATGAGAGTCTTCAAGAATTCGAAGCTGACATCGCACGATTAGTGAGGGGCGCTTATCACACAGTGGACGAAGCTGTCTACGAGAGCCTATCCATTGAAAGGTTCCTCGATGGACTGCGGGATGCTGAGACGCAGCAGGCTGTAAAGTTGGCCCGGCCTAACACTTTAAACGAGGCCCTGACGCAAGCCTTAGAGTTTGAGGCCGTAAAGCAATCCGTCCGAGGCCAGGCACGTCTGCGAGGAGTCTACGCAGAGGAAGAAGAACCTATTAAGATAGAAGACATCGTAAGAAAAGTGCTTGATGCCCTGAGGGACCGGAAGAAGGAGATTCACTGTTGGGGGTGTGGAGAGTTAGGCCATTACCGAAGTAAATGCCCGAGTAAAGCCTCTCGGGGGCAGAGGCAGGGAAAACTAAACAGGGTTGATGGGAAGGGGCAACTGTCAACCCAGCGTCTTCAAGAATACAACTTCACCTCTGAACACCGACGAGGGAGAAACCATTCCAATGCCGACGCCCTGTCTCGCCGACCTTGCCCAGAGGGTTGTAAGCACTGCTCCAAGGTAGAAGAAAGGAATCCGTCCGTGGAAGTGCGTTGTGTCTCTTTGGAGCCAGCTAGTGGATGGGAGCCGGAAGAACTCCGTAAAGAACAGCTTGAGGATAGTGAGGTTGGACCACTGCTGCGGGAGAAGGAATCGGGGGCTCGTCCTAGCTGGGAAGACATTGCAGCTAGGAACCATGTGTATAAGAGCTACTGGGCACAGTGGGACTCAATGAAGGTTAAGAACGGAGTGCTTATAAGAATCTGGGAGGCCCCTAATGGTAGGAAGCAGATTGAACAGATTGTGCTCCCCAGAAGTAAAAGAAAGGAAGTGCTGGAGGAGATCCACAATGGAGCATCTGGCGGGCACTTAGGTGTCAACAGAACGGTGGACAAGCTACGTCAGCGGTTCTACTGGTTGAACTTGAGGGCTGATGTAGAGAAGTGGTGCCGCCAATGTGATGTCTGTACTGGAAGCCGAGGGCCACAAACAAGAAGTCGAGGCAGAATGCAACAGTATAACGTTGGGGCACCCTTCGAGAGGATCGCCATCGACATCGCCGGTCCATTTCCCATGTCAGATGCAGGAAATAAATATCTCCTGGTGGCCATGGACTACTTTACGAAATGGCCAGAAGTATACGCCATACCAAATCAAGAAGCAGCAACAGTGGCTGGGTGCTTGGTGAACGAATTCATCTGTCGATATGGAGTGCCACGTGAGCTGCACAGCGACCAAGGGACGAACTTCGGATCCTTGTTGATGAAGGAGGTGCTTCAGCGTCTCGGAGTGCACAAGACACGGACCACTGCGCTTCATCCGCAATCTGATGGGATGGTCGAGAGATACATAAAGACACTCGTTGGACACCTCAGGAAAGTTGTGTCCACCAATCAGCGGGATTGGGATCGGAAGGTGCCCATTTTCCTCCTGGCGTACAGATCTTCGGTCCACGATACTACGGGTTTCACCCCAGCGAGGATGATCTTCGGAAGGGAGCTGCGGCTGCCTAGTGACCTCATGTTCGGCCTGCCACCTGACGCAAAGCAGCCCGCAACGGACTACGCCTGCGAGCTCGTCGACCACCTACACGACACTCACGAGTTCGCTCGTCAGCACCTAAAAATGGCCAGTGACAAAATGAAAGCTCGCTACGACCGGCAAGCCAATTCGACTGGATTCCAGGTGAACGACCTGGTGTGGCTCTACAGTCCCCTCCGGAAAAAGGGGAGATGCCCGAAATTTCAACAGGATTGGCAAGGACCTTATCGGGTAGTGACACGAATCAACGATGTAGTCTACAGGATTCAAAGACACCCAAGAGGCAAGATGCTTGTGGTCCACCTTGATCGCCTAGCACCGTACCATGGAGCGGAAGCTGATCGGGACGATCAGCCTTAAGGAGGGGGCAGTGTGACATTTAGAGTGGCCTCTATCCTGGGAACCGGTGATGCGGAAGTAATGGATGGGTCCCTGACCACCTGCCCTGCTTGTTTACAACCTTTGGGGCACAATGGCTTACGCATGAACGCCCCTTTACCTCTTCAATAGACTTCTAGAATCTTCTGGGTTGACGAGCCAGCTCTGTCATGGAACTTCGGACGCAGGGGAATTCAAGAAGCTTCTAGATGGAGACCTGCAGGTGATATATACGGCCCGGATACCAGCGCTAGTGAGTCAGTCAGTCAGTCAGTCAGTCAGTGAGTCTAGAGCCTACAGCCCGGGTGTTTGCAGCGACAGTGAGCGAGTTCTACAGTGCGAGTGAAGTGTCCGAGTATAGTGAAGTGGTCTACGGAGAAGTTACCGGTGAGTGGTTCGTTGTGGGGATCAACGAAGGAGCAGTGCGGTACTTGTGGACGACTTCTGAAGGGACACTGAAGAAACTGTGAGTGAACTGTTAGCATTGGACTGTAGGTAGTAGGGAATCTAGTAAAGTCATTTCGTAGTCAGTAATTGTAAATAATAGTAGGAAATCTAGTAGAGTCACTTTATAGTTAGTAATTGTAAATAATAGTAGAGAATCTAGGAAAGCCACTTTATAGAGCTAGGAATTGTAATTAAAAGAAAGGAATTTAGTAACGTCACTTTGCAATTAGTAGTTGTAATTATTGATGCCATCTAAGATAGTAAATATAAATTAGTTTAACTGTAAAAGTAGGCCTAATAGTAAATTGTACTTTTCACAATAGTTTTAAAGTTAAGGAAATAATCCATTTAATTGTAATAAGTTAATTTTATAGATTTAATAAATTTAGTAATTGTTTAGTATATCGTGTTGCTTATTTGTAAAACCCACATAGCGATTAATTATTTATAAATTAGGACGTAAACACGTCACAATATGGAAGTTTAAATGATGAAACTTGGGACATCTGGTGCTAAAAATTTTCATCCTAGTATATTGGAGAGATAGGACATTAGCAAACTTACCTTAGAAGACAAGTTCACTAACACCAGAGTAGTAGTAACATACACAAAAAAAATCACATAATCACATGATTTTTCAATACCACTGGCACTTTTTCAGGTGAGTAGAGAGAGAAAGAGAGAGAGGCTGACATGGCTTCCACTATTGCTGGGAGTCAGTCTCTCTCTCTCTCTCTACTCACATGAAGACAGTGCCAGTGGCATTGAAAATTTTTGTGATTATGTGTTTATTTTGTGTATGTTACTACTACTCTGGTGTTAGTGAACTTGTCTTCTAAATTAAGTTTGCTGATATCCTATCTCTTCAATATACTAATTCCTGGCCTAGTTCCCTTTAACCTAACCTAAGACAAATAATTTTCATCCTATAAAGCCATATCCTTTTGCAAAGATGATTTGTTATTTATATGATAGATATCAAAAGTTTCTTTTATTATCATTATTTATTTTTATTTTGTTTGATTTGTTCAGTTCTTTAAATTTATAGCCTTATAAATGTCAGTAGTTCACTAAATATTATACGTTTTTCCAACTTGTCAGTTACACATTTTCGTACTGCAATGTATTTGAACAACACTTAAGTTTAATTTTAAGTTTCTCTTCAAAGAAAAAGAGAACGGTTTATGTTCAAATCAAATCTAATTTCTCAAACTATGAAGAAAACGTAATTGCACACCTGATCAGCTCAAATATCTCTGGTTTCTCCCTTTCTCTCTGCTTCATCCGCTCTTTCATCGCAGTTATTATGGTGTTCGCTTTATCTTCTGCACCATGCTTCGAGCTCTTTTCAGCGGCTCCTACAAGAAAACAGCCATATTAATGATTATTTCACCTATTAATTTGAAATTTTTTAATTAAAAATTCATTCACACACATGTATTACTTTGAGGCATGTTATTCCATAGTCCGGTGAGTGAGTCCTAAGGTGTCATACCTGTTGGGTAGGTGGATCAACTCTAAGAAGTTGCAACTCTATGAGTACGGGAGGTCAGGTGGATCACTACCACTATACGTGTATGGATGGGTAGGGGTTAATAACCACTGTAAGTATATGGGTGGGTGGGTGAGTGGAATCTAAGGAATTTTATCCATAGGGTGGTTGGGTGGATCTGATGGGAGACCCTAAAACAATTTATGTCTCTGGTTTTCTAGATGTATTAGTACTTTTATTTTTAAAATTTAAATTTAGATCTCCAATTCAAAGCATTTATCTCTTTTTCTGGTTTTAATATAAATATGCATTACATTTTCAAACCTAAAAACTAGGTATAGGCTTTGAAAATGTATTTTTCACTTACCGCGGTATTGAAAAAAATGTGGTAAGTGTATCAATACCACAGTGCGTATATAGGTGGGCGAGTGGGTCAATACCACAGTACGTGTGTGGTGTGGGTGGGTCAATAACACTGTATATGTGTGGGTGGGCGGGTGGGTCCATAACACTGTATGTGTATGTGTGGGTGGGTGGGTCATCAACAGTTTAATACATTCAATATACAATATATTGAAATTTACTGAACAATTGGATTCAAAACAAAACAGTTGATTTCAATTTTCATCAATTAACTATTAACAATGAATAATTTAAATGTGAAGTATTCATTGTAACTGTAGGAGTTTAATTGTCTCTTTTAGAGGTACTCCTAATAATAATTGATAATTAACTATCAGTTAATTACTTTCTACTATTAAAATAAAAACTCTGGATTGAAATCGGTAAGACTGTTCAGTATTTATAATTGAACCTTTGGAGTAGTAATCTGAGAATTGCATTGGTTGAACGTATAACAATGAAACTAAACCAAGCTCAGAAGAATTAGGTCTGGATTGATCAAAGACACTCTTTACTCAATACTCTTAACCACAGCCTTTGAGTTCACACATGGGCAAATATTGTTCACACTCACCCCACGGCCCTCCACAACAAAGGAAGTAGAGCACTTTGCATAAAGGATTTCACCCTTGATTACATCTTGCGAGATTAGCTTTAGACTGTGTTCTATTGTTCAACTATGTCTTAGGAAAATACTCTCAACTGTTCACAAGGATCTATACTGACATTGTCACCACTATTGATAGGATTAATTACTTCTCTTTGACGTATTATTATATTGAAGTAAAGAAATTATAAACATTGAACAAACAGTTGATAACATGTTATCTATTTACATAAATAATTTTAATACAACAAATTTTAGCCAGAATTTTCATTGCTTTAAGAGTGATCAGAAATTTTAGTGAGGGACTGTCACTAAATTGCCTAGTGCTGAAGGGGAGGGGAGGGGGTTTGACAGCATTATGCACCTTTACAGGGGAGGGTAGAGGGTTCTTCACAGCGTTACAATTATGAAACCTCCTCAATTTGTTTAATTCATTCATAATATTTGATCGTTTCCACCCAAATACAAGATTTAAAAACCAGATTTGAAAGTTAGTAGTATATTCAGCCTCCTCCCCATAAAGACTAAACAAAGACTTTATTACCATAAATCAAAATAAGCATTAAAGTGGATGACAAAATTGGAGGGAGGTTGACAACATTAAGTTATTTTTGAGGAGGGTTTAGTATTACTGTTACAAGTCAGTTACACGGGGGGAGGGGAGGGGTCTTAAAGGGTAGATTTCAGGGTAATGTAATTTAGGTACAGCTCCTAACTGGTTTCCAACTACCATGAATCTATTCACAACAATAAATTATCACAATTTAAGCAAAAGCAGCTCCTTAGTTAGTTCATAAAAACGTTAGTTCATTGATGATTTGATTTTTAAAATTTTTTCTAATAAATGCCCAATGTTGAATGCTTTTTGGCTTTCCCAATCCTTGTATTTTAATTTCAACTAATTTTTGAAATTAAACAATATTTTAAGTTGATATACGATAAACATTTACATACAAAATTAAAATACACCAAGCAATAAAAATTATACAAAACAAAATGACATATATTACATAATTTTATCATTAAAATACTGAAAATTATAAAAACAAAAAATTAAATATTGGCTAAAACATTTAACATTTTTCTTCTTAACAATAGATACTAGATAGCTGACAGCTCTATCCCCCTCCCCGATTTAAAGAAAAGGAGCTTGTGGAACCAACCCGGGATCAGGATTGATAATTATTACAGATGGGACATATGTGATGTACACGATCAATGTTCCTACCAGCAGTAGCTTGACATATGTTCTGTACAAGCAATGCCAATCCATCTGCTGATTGGTCAGTGGATTAGATAATCAGTTTGTACTGAACATAAATCACAATAATGATAGATGAACTAGGTATAACCTTATGCATACCTACAAAGATAAATATTATTCCAAAAAGTAGGTAACAAGTGATTAATTAAAAAATAGGTATTAATTAAATATTTTAGTTAACTTTATGTTTGCATTCAAGACAAACCAAAATCAGAAACTGAACATACCTTAAACTTGTAGATATAAGGTTATTAAACATGTACAGTCTAAATATAGGTAAATATTTGTCCATTCAAATCTAAACAATAGTATTTAGTTAATAATAATTCCCTAAGTTTTTCCTGACCTAAGAAATATTTATTCTATTATAATTTGTACTGTTGAGTTTGAATTGACTGAAACAGTTTGTTTTGTAACAGCTGTTTAGATTATAAGTAAAAAATATAATGTAGTACCACAGTCTAAAATATACAGTCACAACACTCGTGTAGATATTAGCGACAAGTATAATGCTAGCGATCCAAGCGGTCAGCCTGCAGTAAGAGTATCTGTAGTACCACAGTCTAAAATATACAGTCACAACACTCGTGTGGATATTGGCGACAAGTACGCTCGTGTAGATATTAGCGACAAGTATAATGCTAGCGATCCAAGCGGTCAGCCTGCAGTAAGAGTATCTGTAGTACCACAGTCTAAAATATACAGTCACAACACTCGTGTGGATATTGGCGACAAGTACGGTATAACGCTAGCGATCCAAGCGGTCAGCCTGCAGTAAGAGGATCTGTAGTACCATAGTCTAAAATATACAGTCACAACACTCCTGTAGATATTGGCGACAAGTATAAACGCTAGCGATCCAAGCGGTCAGCCTGCAGTAAGAGTATCTGTAGTACCATAGTCTAAAATATACAGTCACAACACTCGTGTAGATATTGGCGACAAGTACAACGCTAGCGATTCAAGCGGTCAGCCTGCAGTAAGAGTATCTGTAGTACCATAGTCTAAAATATACAGTCACAACACTCCTGTAGATATTGGCGACAAGTACAACGCTAGCGATCCAAGTGGTCAGCCTGCAGTAAGAGTATCTGTAGTACCATAGTCTAAAATATACAGTCACAACACTCCTGTAGATATTGGCGACAAGTACAACGCTAGCAATCCAAGCGGTAAGCCTGAAGTAAGAGTATCTGTAGTACCATAGTCTAAAATATACAGTCACAACACTCGTGTAGATATTGGCGACAAGTATAACGCTAGCGATCCAAGCGGTCAGCCTGCAGTAAGAGGATCTGTAGTACCGTTTACAACCACAAGTGTGATTTGTACATATGAAATTACTGATGATTAATTATCTGTCACGGCACATGCGTTAGTATAGAGAAAGTATTTGTTATCATCCAAACAAATGGTTATACATGTTGGTTAAAAAATCCATTTTAGGGACACCTGAACTCAAAAAATTGGGTTTTTGGAAAAAAATTTGGTGTCTGTCCATGTGTGTGTGTGTATCTGCAGTTCGCTGGAGACCAAAAGGATGGATGAATTTTTATGAAGTTTGTATGTAGATGTATTTAGCCAATATCTTCAGACCATTTTTCTACTTTTTTGAAACGTTATTTTTTATTTTATTATGGGCAAAAATCATACAAAAATAGAATTTTCTCAAAATCGGCTTTAATGATTTTGATTAAATTTTCAGGAAAGATTTTAATTACAATTTAAAATATGTTAGTAAAAACAAAAATATATTTGGGAATCAAACTGGTAATTTTCGAAGTTTTTATTTTTTAGTGTTTAATATGGGGGAAAGTTTGTGCCAATTCTTTGGAACCATTTATTTATATTTAAATTATTCCACTTCTTTGAAGATTAATTACGATACAATGGTGATGCAGAGTAGTTATGTTGCTTACTAATGGAGCGCTAGTGTTGCACCAACCCCATAGCACGTCATTGGAAGTATGTAACTGTATTTTGTTGTACTGTAGAGGTAGTATTACTATGATTTTCGAAAAGGAGTAAAACATATTATTTAAAAGTCTTATCAGTGGCCACAATTGACTCTCTGATAAGTTTTTATTACAGCCTTTAATTGTTTAAATTCTTAAGGCATCTTAAATAGCTAAACCAAAAATTGATTAAGTTATGGCTATTTCTAGAAAGCTTACTGGGTATCAGAGTAAATATGAAAGCTTTAAGAATAGAATTTGAAGGAAAATCTGTTTTTCAACCATTGTATAGTATCTTTCATAAACATTTCAAATAATTTCATTCAGTTTTATATTTAATTTAGGAAATCTGACAAAACAGAACAAAATATACCACATTAATTTTCATAAATATTTATATTGTTATATTTTGTATGGAAAATATATCTGTTTGTGATGGTAAAAGTGACCATAAAAACTGCTGGTAAATCTCCATTTTAGATTTTGGAGATGTGGTGGTTAAGCAGTCTAAGGCATCAGGACCTAGAGCCCAAGCTGCTCGGGTAAAAATCCCAACTGTTGACATCCTCTTACAATTCGAAGAATATGTTGTACATACATATAGGAAAGAAGAAAAATAAATTGTTAACTCATTTTAAATGACACATGATGTTTTACTGTATTTTTCTATTTATTAATTTAGAAACACAACTTACAAACACCAAACTGACAGTTCCGTGATCACTCACGCTGTTAGAACTTTTTTAACACTGGCAGTAACTCGAATGCTCGCTCAATTAGGAGGACTCTAACAAAGCGGAGTAGCACCACTTTCCCTTCCATTATACCCCCCCCCCCCCCCCCAACAACAACAACACTATTCTTCCCCAAAAACTCAGGCAGGTGGCTAGGATACTAAAGAAAGCATCCTTAAGTGCTCAGGCATATACAATCATAATTAAAAAAAACTTTCTTCAGAGCAACTAAAACTGTTAGATTCAATCTAATAGCGGGAGTGATCACGGATTAAAAAAAGCAGATTGGCCTTTCCTTAAAAAAATAAAAGAAAATAGACATCCAATATTTTTCAACTCTGTTTGGTCTTCCTGGTTTGATAACTAAAGTTATTAAATAATGAGATTGCATTTTTTTTTTTTTTTTACTTATATATATTTATAAACAAGTACATATATATCATGTAATCAAAATTAGTTTCTGGATAGAAATCCATCATTAATGAATCCCTAAGCTTGAATAAAATTGATTGAATTAAAAAAATACTAAATCATCCAAAGCCTTTTTACCTGTGAAGCTCTGAATGAGTGATAAAGAGAACAATATTAATATATTAGTACTAATTTTCTCAGTTAAATACAGTAATATATCCTGGAATGTGTTAAAAAACGTAATAGCTCCACTAAAATGCCCTTGGTTCACCTAAAGCCACCTTAGAAAGGCAGAGGTGACTACTATTTGTGGGGGGAGGACTGAACTCCCTTCCAGCACAAAGCCCTTTGTGGTGCTATCCTTGTGTCAAGTCACACTTGATGCCTCACCCTCCTGAACTTCGTTTTTCACCTTCCGACACAGCCTAAAGCAACTATGATTATCAAGTTTTCTTATGGACTCATTAAAAATCATTTTGTAGCTTAGTGTAGTTGATTGTAAATTAAACTGCTTTACCTGGTATTGTTCTTAAGATAATTTAATTACTCACACGATAAATATCTTTTATTTATTTTAAAAGGATAATATATAAAAAAAGTAACTAAAATTTTAGTCACTGTAATGTATTTTATGTATTGTTTTTATCTTTTGAAAATACTCTGTATGTAAAAAATATATTCTGTATAAGTCAATGTACTATAGAGAGAGAAGGGAATACATATTTATATCATTCCTGTTAATGTACGTAATATCAATCACTATTGTCAAGAATCTTTATATACAGGTTGGAAAAAAATATGGAAATGCTTTTACACTTTTGTATGACTTAATTTGTAAAAATGAAATATTATGCATGATCATGGTTACAAAGAACATACTTTTTGACGCCATTAGTGACATTTCATCTTTTTAGGGGACGGCCCTCGAGGAGTTAAACAAAAATCTTCAACATAAGCCAAGATCGAGTTTGGTATCAAATCAAAGGTCTATTCAAAAGAAATTAATTACTATAAACCGGACTTTGATAGGTTTATATTTTCCAGAGCAGCGGTCATTTGAATTTCAAAGTAACTAATTTCAACAATATTATTCCTCTGCTACTTAACGGTTCTAAGTAAATTATTCTGACCAAAAATTATAATATAAAAAAAAGATTATTATGGGAAAAAACAATGTTATTGTCAATGCCTTTCCATATTTTTTTCCACCCTGTATGTGTAATATAAAATTGGTATTAAAAGTACAAATAAAGATCATAATAGTTACTAAAGAGCTTATTAAAAAAACACAATGCAGTTAGTTAACAATGAGTTTCAAAAAATACATTTATAGCAAGAAATTAACAATGAACTTGTCATATTGATTGTATTCTTAGCTTTTATTGTTCCGTCATTTTAAATAAATTTCCATGTCAATTTTCAATTAAGTAAAATAAAAATACATTTTGTAGAAACCAAAATAATTCTTTTACTAAATTAATACGTAGATGAGGGATTACTGAAGTGATTGTTTTAAAAAAAGTGTTACTAGATCCATTGTTATAGCTTTTAAGTGTTATAGGTTTTGATTATAAATACACATACATTAGTATCGACCCACCCGCACACCATACACATACATTGGTATTGACCCACTCGCCCACCCAAACACATAATTGTTATCGACCCACTCGCCCTCCCATACACATAATTGGTATCGAAAGATTGTTACTTCTTGGAACAATTTATGAAGTAGCAGAATATTCAGTTCATTCTCTCACTATACAATTTTAGGGACAGGGTAATCTAATTTTTTTTACCCTACTCTCAACAATTACCATGGATTGTAGATCTGTGCCGGGGTCTCATTCAGATAATACTAAGGAGGAGTCTGTAGTAGGATATAGACTTGAAGTATTAAAAACCTTTAATCCAAGCTTGGATTAAAAACCTGTGCTAAATCTAACTCAAGGTACTTAGTCCTCACAAATTTTTTCCTGACAAATTAATATTGATTTGTTGTTTGTAACTGTAACATTTGATAGATAAAGCTTGTTACTTCCTGCCTTCCTACATTTTTATGTGGCATTGTTTTGTTTAACCTTTTTCCTTTTTTCAGAACTAATATTATGTAAGAAATTAAGAAAGTATATTATTAATTGAAACAATGTGGATTATAAAGATTTAATCTGTTCACTCATATCACAGATCAGATTTTCTATGCAAGCCAATTATACTGTTTCACATCCGGCCGATATGTTTATCTGGTGGTTCAGTTCAAAGTGTACCGCGAAAACGTAGTTAAGCTTGTTGGTAAAAGTTGCATTCAACCAAACTGATGCTAAAATTCAGGCATCATTGCCAAATGCGGTCATTTGCTTTGAGAATTGCCTCCTCTGAACAAAAAATTGATTGTGTACACGACAAGAAGAGTGGATCTGTATTCTGTGGGTATTTAATTCTTTAATAACAAGGTTACAACTAACCGGAAATAAGCTCTGAATTTTCACCCTCCCGCCCACCTTTACACGTATAATGGTATTGACCCTCCCGCCCACCCATACACGTACGGGTGTAATGACCCACCTGCCCATCCATACACGCACAGTGGTTTTGACCCTCCCACCCACCCATACACGTACAGGTGTAATGATCCACCTACCCACCCATACAGGTACAGTGGTATTGACACTCCCGCTCAACCCATACACGTACAGGTGTAATCACCCACCTACCCATCCATACACGCACAGTAGTATTGACCCTCCCGCGCAACCCATACACGTACAGGTGTAATGACCGACCTGCCCTCCCATACATGCACAGTGATATTGGAGGTATACTAAGATAAGATAAGATAAGATAAGATAAGATAAGATAAGATAAGATAAGATAAGATAAGATAAGATAAGATAAGATAAGATAAGATAAGATAAGATAAGATAAGATAAGATGAGCTAACATAAGATAAGTGCAGAAATCTCAGGAAAAACAAAGCAAAGCTAAACAACTCTACATGAGAGAAACTGTTGATTTCAATAACATTTTCTCACCACTCTGATTTTGTTTAGAAAAATATACCAAAGATTTCCCACTCTACCGACTTCCTCTTTGCTATCATTCTTTGAAGTCTGATATTGCAGATAGATTTATCTCGTAAGGAAAACGCGATAGAAGATATGTTCTGTAGTCTGAAAAAGATGTGGCTTTATCTCAACTACCAAGGCATATAAAATATAAATAGTTTTCTTTGTCCTAGTTAAAATAATATAACATACCATTTTGATAAATAAACTTGGGGTTTGTAAAGTAAGTTTAGATTGGGATCTTCACAATGAGTCAATAATTAAGAGAATTTCTAGGGTATTTTTTTTAAGACACCGTAAATTGAGTGTACGTCAAGACATGTTAGTAATGGGGAAATTTCCCTGGAGAAACCAAAGTCTTTACGTAAGAAAAAAGCAATAAGAATTATCCAAGGCTTAAATGGTAGGGAAAGTTGCAGTGAACACTTTAAAAAGCTTAATATCATGACTGTGCCTTGCCTCTATATATATATACCAACTTAGTTTATGTCAAAGGGAACTTGGATCAATTTACGCAATGAACAGAAATTCACACTTATTTAACAAGAAATATTAAAATTATTAATTTTCCATCTCTTAGACTATCTAAAAGTATTATCAGCCACTTCTATATCCAGTTTAAGTTATTTAATAAATTGCCAGAATATTCTAAAATTTTAAAATATCAAGATTTAAGAATGAGATAAAGGACTTGTTAATATTAAAAACATTATTCAAAGTAGATGATTATTTTTGCCTGGATATTGTTCAATGTATGTTTTCACTATTGTTTGTATCTGTATGTTATCTAGAATAAACAATGTATGACGATTTCTATTGTACAAACAATATACACTAAATTAAATAGAGCAATTTGAATTTGAATTTATTCACTATTCATTTCTAAGACGCCGATCTTAGAGATATGGGCGAATATGAGGAGTGAATGAGTGTGATGAGTGTAGATTAACGAGTGTAGTCACTGTTATTATCTGAGTTCGACTTAGCTGATAAAAGACTATTTATTAATAGCCTAATAGCCAGGGCAACTATGGGACCTACATCTTTAAATGGAATCCGTACCACGTAGTCTAACTGACAAGTCTGATTCTCAGTTCTCTTCTCTACACAATATCTGAATCTTGACTACCATCCAACATGAGACTTCTCTAGTAGTGTCCACATCGATGGCAACCATTGGGCGGACGCCTTGTTATTATTAAGAGGACAGAGCAAGGAATATATCACCTACAATTTCCCAAACACTATTTAAGTACAGAAATAATGTAAATTTTAAATTCTTCTTAAATATATTTGTGTTAATGAACTGAATCTATGTATAATACTATAACACTTGACAAATAGTATAAGTAAATAAAGTTAAAAATAGAAAGCTTTAGGGAGATAAAAGAGTTTCAAAGAAAAGTAACAAGTAACATTTAGAAATAGTAAACAAGGTACATTAGTGGCCACTAAGTTGGATGAAGTCCAAAGTTACGTTGTGGCATAAGTAAGGTCATCTTTCTCTCACGCCTGTTTGTCCAATAAAAAATTGCTATAATGCCCAAATCCCTGTTAGTCTAACGACTGCTCTTATGTTTCTTTAACTCAAAGTTACCACCATTATTTTTGTTTCCTTTCCCATAAGCCTACGTAAACCTGTTATGTTTTATTTAGTACTTAATTATTATAAACTTAAATATTACAATTAGTTTAGATCCATAGTACAACACATTGTAAAATAATGAATGTAATAACATAATGTTTTTATATTTAAACCTTTTTTTGGAAATCATAAGTTTTTTACCATTTAATGTATATTTATTTTTATTTTAAGTTTCATTTTTTCTTATAAACATTTAATTTATGGAAAAATATAAGAGAGAGAAAAAATCTCCATGAAGCTCCAACTTAATTGCTCAACTCCAGCGCCAAGACAAACACTGTCCAACGCAAGAGATTGATCTGACATTGATACCCTCCTAAATTCAGGGTTGTCTATTTTCAAATATTGCAGGGTTGAACATAACAAGACCCTGAGAACCAGTATCTAGCTGTAGAATTTTATATTACCAAAGATGTTATCAATGCTACACTACAAAAGTAGTAGGACAACATTCAAATTATTCCCTAACAAAGAAAAGTAAAACATTCAAAAACATTCATTTTAACAGATAGAAAAATATTAGAATCAAATCTCAACATCACAAATACAAAAACTCTATCCTTCAACCATTGGTAAACTTATACAAGAGTTTAGGCTGTTATAAAATGTATGATTGTATTGTATGGTGCATAACAATGAATACAATTCTTTGTTGAAAGAACAAACCTCTGGCAGTACAAGAGATAGATTTCTCTCTGTCTCCCTGTGTCTCTCTCTCTCCCTCCATCTTTCTATTCCTCCCCCCCCCCTCTCTCTCTCTCTCTCTCTCTCTCTCTCTCTCTCTCTCTCTCTCTCTCTCTCCCTCTCTCTCTCACGCACGCACGCGCGCGCGCACACACACACATACACACACACACACACGCACGCACGCACGCACGCACGCACGCACGCACACACACACACACACACACACACACACACACACACACACACACACACACACACACACACACACACACACACACACACACACACACACACACACACACTGACTTGAAGGAAAAGACACTCCTACCAACCACTAATCGAACGAGCGTTTGCAAGCTCTGTGCCAGGCTGAATTTTTATCATGAGGTCTGCACTTCTCATACAGATTTGTCTTCATCTTCCAATGTGCATTCTTCACTTCCACAACCCTAATACCACTTACAGCTACACTGGTCTAGTCTCATCATGAGAAAATATCGGTGACAGAATAGATTACCATGATATGAGAGTGTATTTATTTTGTAAAAATATTACATTTTAACAAAAAATGTTAAATGTGTGTCTTATTTTATTATCTATTTAGTGTAGTCTTTTTCGGGTTAGTTTGTTTATGCACTATCGTTCCTATTACATTAATACGTGGCCTTTTTCCATCAGCCTTCCAAGACTAAATACACGTGGTCCAAGCATACTTAAAAATTAAGACAAGTTGAGAAAACTATACCGGTGAAAAAGATTGTACATGAACAAACTCAGCAAATTCTGAAGTCTCTACTTGACTCAATAATAGTATAATAACAGATGATCGGAGACAGTAAAAACATAAAATCTTATCACACACAAATGTTATATCCTTTACTTACTCTGCAGACAGTCAGCATTCAGCAGGTCTTTACACTTCTCATGACACTTGACCATGCACTCGGTGCAGCGGACCCCTTGGCGTGCAATACCCCACAGGAGTCCCTCGCACTCGTAGCAGAAGGTCGGAGATGTAGCAGTCCACATTACAAAGTTGTGCGGTGTTGTACTTGAAATTGGGTAGATCAATGCCTGCAGAGTCTTCTTGTAGACATGCATTTTCTACAACAAGGTTAGAGATGTTTCAATAATTAAAGGTGATGTATCAATATAAAACTAAGATATGTAATACATTATGTAAGTCGGGAATGCAGGAGCAGAAAATATAGTAGCGAAAATAAACTAGTAGTAGAAAAATAGTAGAACTCTTCAAGAATAAACTAAGTATGTTTTTAAATATGTCACTGCTAACATGACAGCTAGCTAAGGCTTTTTCTACGTCAGGGAATGTGAGAATAAGTTGTATTACTAGACTAGCTGATTCTAAAAGAACACTTTTTCAAAAGCCATAATCAAGAAACTGGCCTATCAAATAGTTGATATTTTAAAAAATGTTTAGGAAGGCTTTATTTGAATAATAACTTTAACGGCATAATATACTGCATTATTATTATTTTAAAACTACACCCAAATCCGTAACTATGATATTTATTAACTTAAAAAACTTTCTAGTTGATCAAACACTGTGTTAAGTAATTACTGTATGTAGACAATCACAATAAATAAACAAATTGCCATTTGGGAGGAAATATCGAACTGCAAGTGTATTTTTTACTTGACAATAAAATCATTTATTATTGATGTACCATTTCTTCTATTTTGATTATAATCGTACAAATATTTGCTGATATACTATTCTGTTACTTAGTTATTATCTTGTTATTTTTGTGTGATAGTACAAAATACAAATTGAAAGTCTAATTTATTGATGATGATTACAATTAATTGCATAGCAATCACCAGTAAACATGCAGATTATTGGAAAAACATTCCTACATTAAACTAAAAATATTAGTTAAATAACAAAACTTTAAAATAAACTAGAAATATGAACATTTACAATAAAAAACTACCACCACTTCAAAGTCTGTGTTATATTCAAACTAAGTTATTCAACCATTCATAGTTCTGACTCAAAACAAGTCAAACTGGGCAGAGCTACTTCAAGTTTGACAATGGCTTAGCCTGGTTTTAGCATCTCAACTCCGAAACTATTTAAGTTTCAGCCCATCAAAATTTATTATACTAGTTGAATATAAAAGTTTGAATGCTGTTTGATTCAGTCTGATGCTGTCTTTTCATCATTTACAGTATAATTGAAAGAGCGATAAAAACTCAGAATTAAGGGTTTGATTTGTTCCTACCACGTCTAAATTTTTATAAACTCAGTATTAAGGGTTTGATTTGTTCCTACCACGTCTAAATTTTTATAGATATTTTTAATAAGTTTAAATATATATTAAAGCTTGCAATAATAAAATTAAGAACTTACTAATGTTCAATAAATACAACATAACATTAAGTTTTCTTGTTCCTAGTCAGAATCTTAACAATCTTGGATTTTGTGGAACCTGAGTGGAATTTTGTAACATATTAATACACAGTAACATATTAAATTGGTTACTAATGCTAAGGGAGGCTTCCTTATAACTATAGATAAACCCACGGTAAATTACGTGCAGACAGCGCATGCGCTTTATTGAGAAGCTACAGCTGTTCAATGAACAGCTTTAATGCTTTTTGAATGGGTGTAGCTTTATAGAAAATATATAGTTTAGTGATTATAGCTTTATTGCTTCTTGAAGGGATGAATCTTTATAGAGATGCTGCAGTTTTCTAATTAAAACAACCATGGTGCTTCCCGAGGGTAGGTTACAGAAAAGCTAGTCAGGGGCGACAGTGGAGCGCATGACAAAAACTAATAAAACTGTCAGCCAAGAAATAGCACAACTGCGACAGTGGAGCGCCTAACCTTGAGGCGCTCCACTGTCGTACCTTCGCGGGTCCAGTGTGACAAGGGTTTGACAAAGGTCTTGATATCTATGATGATATTGTGTTTAACTTGAGAGCAATCTAACTGTAGGCGATACATATGTTTATTAAAATAAGCATACATGTTACAGTATTTACATTAGATCCGGATTCGATTCCCGGGTTCGTTATGTACCCGGGAGTCTCCCACCTGATGATGTAGAGTCTCTGTCATCATTCCAAATATCCTTTTACGTGCAGTAAAGTTTTCTGTTATATCTGCTGTTGTGCTGTTAAATCAATTTAATTTATTGATTTTAATTTCTCGTATTAACGTAAATTAAAATGAAATGCAATACCAATTGTAGTTAACGTAGGTTTTTTATTAATCATAATGTAAACATTACAATGTGTCCAATTATGAGTATGTAATGGTAATTTTGACATCATAACGAACTAAAAAAAGATGATAGAATAAGTCACAATTATTTATGTTACCCTCTGGTGGAATTGTAAGGCAAGCTATCAGTCAACTGGATTATTTGCATTTCAATTCACATATGATTTCACACGACTGTTAGAACATTTATAATATTTTATTAAATCTTACGTTAGGAAAATGAGTGAGCTTTGCAGATAACATATGTGTCTCATAATTGATAGGACAAAGTTCTCATTCTGATTACTTACCAATTCTTCGTCGTTGAGCGTCGCTCGAGGTACAGCGGAGGTCAACCCGGCGCCTTTCTGTCTGGTTGCAGCCATTGTCTGGAAAGTAAAGAATAAATGTTTTGGTTAGATACAATAAAAAAATCACTATAAAGCTGTTTGGGAATCTACAAGAATATGTTTATATTAAGTAGGAATATAGTTTAGAAAAGCTGATTGCTATAAATGCTGGAAATCTTTGTGTTGTTTGGTGAAATACTGTAATAAATATAACTGATAAACAAGAATCCAGTAATAAAACCTAAAAAGAACAAAGCAAATGTTTCTGAAAATGTAAAAACATATGTTCAGAAATATGAAGCTTTAATATTATATAGTCTAAATTTACTTAGTCTACAATAAAATCACTTGTAACTGAATAGTTAGTTTTAATAAACTACTAAGTAGTTGTTTTATAACACTTTATTAACTGTTCCCATTAATATATAAATATATATATATATATATATATATATATATATATATATATATATAATATTACAGTGTAATATTAGAATGTTGATTATATGATTCTTTGAGTATAAAAACAAATATTTTTAAAATTAAGATTAGAAACTGTCATTTTTCAACAAAACATTTTGATAATTAATTGTTAAAGTATGATATAATAATGTCTGGTATCTAAAGATCTTGAATTATGTAAATCGCTATCACTAATTAATATATAACCTAACATCAACTATAATGACTTAATTGGGTAGAATAAGAGCTGATTGATGTTAAGAGTTATTCTTTTTAATGTTATAAGATGAAACAAGCACTCCAGTAAATAATTTGTTAATTTCGTTAGGCCTTTCGGTAACAAAGTTACCATCTTCAGACAAACAAACTAAATTAAAATTGTTTCCATTTGATACATTTGAAAAAAGCACATGGTAGAATAAAAATTAAAACATATGGAATAATTGAAATAAGAAAATAATAAAAATATACATAAAAATTGTATGAATTAAAAATTATAATGGTGAGTTTTCAAATGTTCCTATCTTGTTATTTACTTGAATTTCTTTGAAATTTTTTTATATATAAGCTTTCATAAGCATCTGATTGTTCTTTATTTTGAACTTCCTTTAGTAAACTACATTTTGTAAAATTATGGTTGAAATTGATGCAGTGTTTTGCTATCGCTGATTTCTCCTCTTGATAATTTTTAAAATTATATTTTTGTTCTTTTAATCTTGTTAAAATTTTTTAGTTTGTTTGATCAGTATAGTTTTTATTGCAATCTTCACATTCAATTTCATAAATTCCAAACTTTTCTTCATTTTTAATTTTGTTCTTTGGATTTACAAGTAAATATTTAAATTTTGATGTACATTTAAACGATAAATTTACATCATGTTTCAGAGTGTTTCTTAAAACTTGTTTGCATTATGTTTGAAAAAGATCCATATGTAACACTTCTCCAAACAGACTTTTTATTTTTGGGTAATAGTGTTGTTCGGTTTTGTTTTTAAATTTTTGTCCTTTCTTATTTATCATTCTTGTAATTATATCGGGCTGTATCCATTAAAAATAGCTGTTTCTTTGATTTTTGTAATTTCTTTATTGAAATTTGAGGTAGATAAAGGTGTATAAAAATATTGAGTTATTATGTACTCGAAATTCTTAAAAGAATTTTGAGGCTTTTATAAAGATAAGTTTAGGTTGAACACTTCCTTATATCTGAAGTTAGTTTATGAGTAAACTATAAACTAGAGAACAACTAACACTACTAGTTTTGTATAGTTATTGTGCTAACTACAAACTATTTGTGCAGGCTACAATAAAAAAAAAAAGGTAAAATTGGGCAGAATATTAAAGACATTAAATAGTATTACTGATTTTAAAGCAGTTATTTTCCATGCAAAACTATTCAATGCATAAACTAGTAAGTGAACAATACATGCAAGAAAATTTAACATATTTGAAATATACTTTAAATGTATTATTCTTTGATTAGATAATACGTTTCTCATATATTTTAAGAGAAAAAACATAGTAGATTATAAAGATAAATTATTTAATATTGAAAATGATTATTCTTACCTCACAATATTAAATTATTCAATAGGAGGCTATAAATTGGATGTAATAGAAGATGCATTGTTCAGTATTAACAAAGTTTCACGTATTTGTAATTAGCAGAAAATATTTTACTTTTAATTATTTAAAATAAATAAACAAAAAATTAAAAGTATACAAATTGGAAAATGCATTACTGATTTCTGATCTGTTAGAAACTGTGTGATGGTTATCCTCAAATAATTTTGATCTACTTTATCAAAAATGTTATTGTGAAGGAAAGCAGTAAATGTATTTGTTGTAGAACTGTTTAATTTATACAAAACTATTATTAGCTGATTGAGGATAATGCCTAGAACTTATATTGTAGGACTAAATATAATATTTTTATGTTTATTACCATCTGTAAATACAATGATAACATTATAATTGCAACAGAAATATTAACAATGAGTTACCTCATTACGTAAATCACAAAACATGACGAATTATGTATACGTTAAGGCTTATACACTATAAACAAAGGATCCATTTTCTTGAAAAATTACTAAATGTAAAAATATTTTTTTTTAAATAAAAGGTTACTTATTTAATTTAATCCTATTGAGATACTGAAATTATCCCAAATAGCTTATTATTGAATAGAAAGTTAACCTAGATACAAGAAAATGTGCGTTTGTCTATAGTCAGTTTAGCAATATTTTGAACAAATACTGGATTTCTTTATAATTACTGGGAAAACAAGAGTTTTCCGATTGAAAAAGAAATAAAAATTGTGTTTTGATTTACCTTATAATAGAACAATTTTATAACTTTCTTGTGACAGTTACATTTTTACAACCTATTTGACTATCCTCCTTATAAAAATAAGCTTGTTATTTTATAGACATATTAGACAATTTTGGCTATTTTTATTCATGAAACTCAAAACATAAATATGTGACTTTACATTTGAGCACTGAGTATACTTAATGAGTTATTAGGAAAAAGTCGTACTAACTTTTTTGCGGCTCGTAAAATATTAAATTTACGCGTTTTTCTAATAACAGCTCTGATGTAAAGTTAACCCCCCTTGCCTCCCTCTAACCAATAAACTGTGTAGGGGACTGTGGCATGAGCCTCTTTAAAAGATTACTTTATAAACGATTTTCCCGCCAAAATGGATTCACGTCAAGCAATAAATGATTTGTGCTCCAATGATTTTGAGCCCCTCGATAAAACCTCTGATCGTGTTTTAAGTAAAACTCGAAAATAAACAGAACTCAGATCATCATGCAAAAAAATCATGCAAAGTATACATGTGGTGAAATTTCTATTTCACATAGAATTTATTGTGAATAGACCTAATTAAACCTTAGGATAGGCTAAAAATCAAATTTTTTACTTTAATTATTTTTTTCAACACAGATATACCTATTTCAAAGATCTATAAGCAAGCCACTGTGTTTTTTTAAATTAGACAATTTGTTAATAAACTTGTAAGATTAAGCCTACATTTTCTTTAAAATATCTCTTAGGGGAAACAAACAACAGTAAAGCGAAACAACGCGTGGAAAATTTTACAAAATTTAAGTATCATAGTTGAGTGATTGTTTCGAAAAACTAATAATCAGTTATTTTTAATATTTACGTACCACCATTATGATAGATTTTCATAAATCCTTGAATGCAAGCAAGATTTCAATGTATTAATTCTCGAGCATGAGAAATATATGGACTTTTCTTAAAGAAAAATAAATATAATCTAAAGAAAAGAACTGAACAGTGAAATAAAAACGAACATGTGACTAAAATGAACATAAAACTCCGAACTTGACCATGCCCTTGCCTTCTACGCCGCGAGGCGAGACGTCCGGCTGCCGATCAAGGACTGCGCCCACTGGCACTGATACAGTGAGCGTTGAATTACGGGAAGTAAAGAGTTTGATAACCAAAACCAGAATAAATAAAACTCAAACCAAAAGTAATAACTGTGAAGAAACCTGAACAATGAACTATGGAAATTAAATAACTTAACGAGGCCTTAAAATAAAAAAATAATTGGGCTGAAAATAAGAAACGAAAAATAAACTATAGAAATAAATGATATGGAACTAAAAACTCCATGATAATAAATAAAACTCAAACTTTCGAATATGAACATTAACGCCGAAAACAAAACATGAAAGTTAACTTCAGGGAATTAAATGGTATGATAACTAAAATAAAATAATAATAATAAAAAAAGACAAATCATGAAAAAATTGGTAAATACAAGCAGTATAAATAAAACACAAGCCTTACAATATGTGATTGTTTGGGAAGTAAAATTAGATTAAATACTATCAAATTTCAAGAACTGCCCTTAAGGGATCGAGATCATTAGATTACTTTAAATGATGAAATCTAAACTTGGAGGATGGACTACAAGATATAAATTGCACAATAACTAAAAACTAAAGAAATAAAACTCAAGTTCATAATAATAAAGATACTAACAAAAACTGAACAATGAATCATGAAATAAAGTCTGTGGTAACCTAAAGAGGAGACATAAAAGACAAAGCCTTACAATAACAATTTTTACGACGAAAACAAGACATGAAAGTTGAACCATGGAAATAAAGGGTATGATAGCTAAAAACAGAATAAATAAAACACCTGCTCCCGAAATAAAATAATAACGCTGAAAATAAACGAGAAATGAAATATTGAGGACATACATTAAAAGCTTCCTACAGTGATCATAAACTAAACGCTACAACAATTCCACAACACGCACCTGAATTGTGTTATTAGTTTAGTAATATAAATAATAATTATAAATAAATATACCAGAAACAACACAACTTTAAAATCTTTTAAAAACGAGTGTTTAGAATGTTATCATTTAAATAGACATAAACAAGACGATTCATAGCATTCTAAAGTATTTTTTTTCAAAATTCAAACTGTCGTACGTATATTTTATTAGTTATTTAGCTTGAAGTAGAACACTTAAAGTGACTAAGCATGTCATAGTGATCAATGCTAATAAATTAATTTCTAATTATGATTTCTCTTGGAAAATGACAGTGATGTATGAAGTACTCTGATTGTGAGTGCTAACCTCAACAGTGCTATTATTATAAAGTATAAAAACTGTTATGTTAAATAAGGCAAAACATACTGTACTTGTGCTAAGTAGTTGAGAAGTAAGAATACACTATAAAACACAACAATTACTTCAATGGTAGAAAACGTCTACACCTAACGATAATGAATGGGCGGGAAAGGGCAGGCACTTCAGAACTTAAGTGCTCTTACGTCTAATAGAGCATAGCTCTTCTCCCATTAAACTATCGACAATTGAAAATTCTACTTTTGAGTTTAGTTTGGGTTAAAAATATTGTTAACGAAGATTTGAACTTTAACAGTAATGTTTTCGTCCTTCACAAATTTAAATAAGTTTTCAACAAGTACTCTTATTTATCAATACATAAAAAAATTGCATGTATGAAAATAGAAAAAGCAAAACACTAAATTAAAATTATCAACAATATCAATATATATGAAACTATACTAATGAATAACCTGGAAAATGTAGGATTTTAAAATTTGAAAAAAAACTAATAATCAACATGCATATTCTATAGTATACAACATAGTTAATTGCAAACACAAAAACTCCGTAGTGCTACCGTAAGTATTAAAAAAAGAAACAAAAGCATGCAAAAAGGGCAAGGAATTATAAATACCTTGAGAACCTGAGCATTTTTGGAACATTAAAAAAACGTATTAGTAACAATAAATATCACATTAATAAATATATTTCAAGAACCTTACTTAAAACAAGTTTATGTCTGCAATGTTAATAGTAAATATGTTTCTCCTTTGCTCTTAAATGTTTTAACATAATGTATACCTACCGTGGCAAAACATCAATAAAGTACACATAGAGAAATGAAAATATAACTTTTCACGTAGCATTCATAATTTAAAAGGATTAATTATCGATAGTATGACAATTAATGGAAAATAATAATATAAATCTCCAAAATAGTAAAGTAGAGTAGAGCCAAACTTAACTCGTTGTACTAATACATTAATTTATACTTATTAACTATCAAGATATTAATTGATTGTCATCTCTAGGATAGTAAAAAAACTTCCATTTACCAAGGATCGAGATCATTAGATTACTTTAAATGATTGTTTGGGAAGTAAAATTAGATTAAATACTATCAAATTTCAAGAACTGCCCTTAAAGGATCGAGATCATTAGATTACTTTAAGTGATTGTTTGGGAAGTAAAATTAGATTAAATACTATCAAATTTCAAAAAACTGCCCTTAAAGGATCGAGATTACTTTAAGTGATTGTTTGGGAGGTAAAATTATATTAAATATTATCAAATTAAAAAAAACTGCCCTTAAAGGATCGATATCATTAGATTACTTTAAAAGGTTTTTTGGGAAGTAAAATTAGATTAAATACTATCAAATTTCAAAAAACTGCCCTTAAAGGATCGAGATCATTAGATTACTTTAAGTGATTGTTTGGGTATTTTGCCAATATCTCCAAACCATTATTTAATATTTTTAAATGTTTAAAAAAAGTATGAACAAAATCATACAAAAATGGAATTTTCTCAAAAATGGCTCTAACGATTTTGATTAAATTTTCAGAAAAGATGTAAATTTTAACTAAAAATATGTCAGTAAAACAGCATGTCTCTAACTTATTTGAGAATCAAACTAGTAATTTTCAAAGTTTAGTTTTTTAGTGTTTAATATGGAAGAAAGTGTGTACCAATTCTTTGGAACCGTTTATTTTATTTAAATTTTGTCAATAAGGAGGTTATCAACAATGTAAATAAACGAACCACAGTAAAAACGTGTAAGTATATGTATCTTAAGTTTTTAAATTGTTATTTATAGAAGTAAATATGACTTTGTGCACATTCAACCGTTAAATCAATTCGTAATTTCTAATTAAACAAATATTGACCTTGACATTTTATAGTTTAGCTCTACTCAAATTTACCTGCAATTTAAAAGAGCTCAAGTCTAGACTTTGTTGAAGTATTATTCCTGCAAAATAATAGGTACACGATAGTTTGATTGTTTTACTACTTCATTGCATTAACATTCCTCTATTACTTATACAGCACTGTCTAGTATCTGCCAGAAAGATAAATTTGTAACGGTTAAATGTATGATGGATGCAGTCAGTCAGCTTTAGAGTGACAGAATTGTGTTAATCAATCATTTACACTACACTTGTCTGTTCCATTCGACGTTTTCCTGCACTGAAAAGGAGTTTGACCTTTAACATTCATACATATACAGGCTTATTGATTTCACTTATTTTCAATTAATAATCATTAAATTATAAATAAGCGGCATTGTATAAGATGAAGTTTTAGATAAGATAAGCCAAAAGACACCTAGTAATGAAACATTGTGAGTTTAAGCTTCAGAAAATTACATTCGATCAAGAATGATATTAGTGATCTTTTTAAAATTAATTGATTATGTGGGTAAATATCATAATTGTATAGTTGGAGTGAGGTTTTTAAAGTCAAATGTGGTTGAAAGGTATGCTGCAAGCAAATAAGGGTATGCTCATGCGCATGTGGGTGTAGTGTCGCACGGGTGGCTAGATGACGTCAGTCAGTCTGCAGCGTGGCCAACGTTTCCTTACACCATAAGTGAAAGGAGTTAGGAGAATAATTTAGTCAATGAAGAGATATTTGTGTGAGACAAGAGGTTGGATTATCCGTAATAAGTATATAATGTAATAGGGGGTGAAAAATCAATGTCATATAACATAGTTCACACTCTGATAAACTGTTAAGCGTTAAGTTACAAAAACCCTAGGTTTTAGGGGGAGGGGGAGAGAAGGAGTTAACAATGATAACTTTGAGCATTTTAGATACCTGGCATATTAGATCACAAGATATGTACGATGAACAAAAGAGGTAAAAACTTTAATAGCAGAGGAAAGTTTTAGTAAAATATGAGATTATTACCGGCTACTGAACAAAGAGATAAGAAATAAATTAATGAAATATTACGTGTACAGTTTGTTGCTTTACGGAGCAGAATGATGGGAACTAAGATACTAGACGAATAATTGCATATTATATTTTATTGGTTATCAGTTATTTCTCAGACTTATATCATATCTTATTAAAATAACTGGTAGATGTTTTGTCTGTCTTAAAATTACTTTAAATATAACTTAGCCTGGGGGGGGGGGGTTGTGGGAAATGATTCATACTTTTCATTAGCCACATAACTCGATATAGTAAATATGAGACCTCAAGTTTCAGCCATTTTTCTTCTTTTTTTTTTAATATCTTTAAAAAGATGTGTTGTTTGAGAGAGGTTTCTGTTTAAAAATTTTGGCTAACCCCAAAACTTTCCCATTTTGGAGGGGGGGGGCGAGTTGTAAAATGTTCTTACATCATAACACTGTGAGATTTTAAGCAACAGATTTTAAGTGGCCTGGAAATGTAGTACTTTTTTTGTATTTATGAGTAAATGTATGCATGTACATTTTCAGTAATGCGGTATATTTTTAGTTGCTTTGAGTGCATTCAAAGCACTAACACTATACATTCTGTCGTAGTTAAAGATCCAAAACGTATATAGTTTTAGTATAAATAAAGCTACTGTTAGGTATGCTTTCAGATTTCAAAAGCCTACTTATATTTAAGAGTTAAGCAAATATTCAGTAAATTGTGTAGAAAGACAAACCTGGAGGAACTATGGAATTATGAATAACAGTTTTGTTAACCTAAAACGTTTTTTATGTTATATCATTAAAGTTATTTTTCATTAAGAGTTTGCAGATGCTATCGGCCATGTTGGTTTTAATCCCATAAGAACAATGTTATATTTGAATCTATTTTTTTTTTTTATTTACCGACCAAAAGTTGTATATGTTGTTTTAAACGTTATCATATCGCGTATCGGGTTTGATTTTGATATCTTGAATACATACGCCTAGTTTTGAAAAATAGGTCAAAAATAAAAACTTCAAACTATAAATTCGTTATAGTTTTCCAATAAAACTAATTATAAATTCAGAAAGCAATTCTAACGTGCAATTTTATTCTTGATAAAGTACAATTTATTTAGTTAAAACGTAAAAAAATAAACGTTTAATTTGGATACACGTGATCGTATGTTCGGTTAAAAAATATTCCATTATTTTTACGGGATTAAAATTAACATGGCCGACAGCCTTTGCAAACTCTTAACTGAAAATACGTTTAAGAGTTTGTTACTCTACCAATAACCGAAAGAGGTTTAATAAAGTAATGGTATCTACGAAACAAATTGAGTAAAACTGGAATTCATTTTAACTCTAAAGTATATCATCTGAACACTGTTAAATAACATAAGCTCAGTTCAGGTGTCAATTATCGAAGCAAAGTGCTCACAAGAGCTTTGAACTGGGTCACGGATCGTTCACACAGGCGTCATAAACCAGGTCGCACCTCACAGGTGAAGGGTGCTTGTTGCTTCATTCAATAAAATTAATTATTTATGAGAGGTTCAGTTCAGACCTCGTTCTAGATAACTGATGGCTTTATTAATTTTGCTGGAAGAGTAAAGAGTAATTCCTGAGAGAAAATTAATTTTGTAGATATTTTATTTTATAAATAATTGTTTATATTTACTATACAGTAATTGATATTTTTAAATAGGCCAGTATATAGGGCGTCTAAAAAAAGTATTAACATTTTTATCGGATACATTTGTGTAAAGAAAAAAATTAGATACATGACGTGTTGTTTGTATTATACTCTTAACAATTTTTTAAATTATTAACACTGCAACTTGACTTTCAAAACATGCTAAAGACCGGACCATGGTTCTAGGCGTGTAGGAGAGGGAGTGCAAGCTAGATAGGGAATATCCCCCACCATACTTCTCCTACGTATATTGTGTACAGTCTGTTCAAAATAATATTTAGGTTGACAGCTAAGTTTATATAGTTTGCTCGGTGGTGCTTGTGTCATTGAAGTTAAAGATAAAAAACGGAATAAATATTGAGATAGTAATAATAATATTTAAAATCAAAGCGCTTATTTTATAGTATTGTGATTTTATAATAACTTATTTGGTTACTTATTGAATACGAAAAAAATTGAAACACTCATCAAATATAACGACAAACTATTTGTTAAAGAAAACAAAAAACAGTTGTTTTTTTCTATCCGAGAACATGGTAATTACAAATTACGGTAGGTATCAAGACGAGGCTGTGCTGTAGACTATGAAGTCACTTGGGTGAAATCAGCTGATTTAATTGTTTTATTAAATACTAGTAACAACATAAACCAATCACGTTGAAGTATTTTCTAGTTTCAGTTTCCGAGATGTAAATTTTTTAACGTGAATGTACAACTGTCTTTGGAGAGGGAAATCCATCGATGCGCATGATCAAATCACACGCTCAGAACTATGCCAATAAGTTTGAATAAGTCAAAACTATACTGTATGTCGTAAACCAAATTAGTAAACAGCTAATTAAGTTTATTTATTTTTGGCTATTTTGAGGAAAAATGAGTTATTTAAGGTTAATGGATGTTGAGAATTTGAGCATGTTTAAACTGAGTTTGTAATTGAACAGAGGCTCTGTTAGTAATCTATATTCTACAATTAATATAAATGGTGCTGTCATGTATATGATCTGTAAATGTGGCTGTTGTGTATATGTCTGTAAATGTGGCTGTTATGTATATGATCTGTAAATTTGGCTGTCATGTATATGATCTATAATTGTGGCTGTCATGTATATGATCTGTAAATGTGGCTGTTATGTATATTATCTGTAAATGTGACTGTTATGTATATGATCTGTAAATGTGGCTGTTGTGTATATGATCTGTAAATGTGGCTGTTATGTATATGATCTGTAAATGTGGCTGTTATGTATGATCTGTAAATGTGGCTGTCATGTATATGATCTGTAAATGTGGCTGTTATGTATGATCTGTAAATGTGGCTGTTATGTATACGATCTGTAAATGTGGCTGTTATGTATGATCTGTAAATGTGGCTGTTATGTATATGATCTGTAAATGTGGCTGTTATGTATGATCTGTAAATGTGACTGTTATGTGTATGATCTGTAAATGTGGCTGTCATGTATATGATTTGTAAATGTGGCTGTTATGTATACGATCTGTAAATGTGGCTGTTATGTATGATCTGTAAATGTGGCTGTTATGTATAAGATCTGTAAATGTGGCTGTTATGTATATGATCTGTAAATGTGGCTGTTATGTATATGATCTGTAAATGTGGCTATCATGTATATGATCTGTAAGTGTAAATGGTGGTGTTCTATATATTATCTAAAAGAATAAATTTTCTTCTCATGTATGTGATCTAAAACAACTTATAACTTCTGTTTTTTATATGATATGTAATTGTAAATGGTGTTGTTATGTACTATATAATCTTTTGAGACGGAGTCATTGGTATTTTATACATTTTTAATACTAGGCAAGCTTGTTGTGTGCTGCATTTTCAAATCATGTGCCTTGTAGTCCCGGGGGAACTCTACTTATGCCCCCTCGCGTGACGATATCGACCTTCAGCCTTGTGGGAATGATCAGGTAATTTAAGATATCATGTATTTCCAAGATTTATACAGTTAAGCCAATTTTAACGATATTAGATAGTAGGCCTCTACGTATTTGAAAAAAAACCAATTGTATGAGATTTGAAAAAATATTACTAAGAGATTTTTCTTTTGATACAAGAAATAATATGAAACCTCACTGCATAAAATTAAAGTGTTGTGAGAAAATTACTGTTTTTATTAGCGTAAATGGTTACTAATGTACAGGTTTCCTTTAACAATACAACATTACAACATTTTCTAGCACGTAATATTTTAAAGGTGAAAACATTAATTTGGATATGCTTAAGCTTAAAAAACATTAGACTATGTATTATTAGAGGAAATAAATTGTTGGCATTGATTCGTTATTAAAAAAAATTTTCTTTCTCTTTAGCCAAGTTTTAAACCTCTTATTTTTGCAATGTGTCTTTGAGGAACTATTTTAAAGTATACCTCTACTGAACATTTTGTTCCCTCTTATATACTATATACAAAATTCTGAATACAGTAAAGTTTAATTTTACCTGTACATTAAGTAAGTTATGTATGAAGCCATTTAATATCTTAAGAGTTTAAGACAATACTACTATCTTGCCTTGATAGTCGACTCTTAATTCTTACAAGTTTTGATAATGCCAATACGTAATGTGCTACAACATAAAACAATCAGAGGCGTCAAAATAATTAATATTTATCCGTAAATAGTTAAAAAATCTCAAATTTCAAAGTTCGATATTTTGTACGCAACCTGTTGTTATTTTTTAACAAAAACTTTTCTAAAGTTGAACAGCCTGTTATGAAATTTTGCAAACAACTGTTCACATTTTATAAATTAATCATACTAAAAAGTCACATTATAGACGTTATACAAATTACTAATTGCTTCAACGATACTCACCAGCTCGGAAACCAATGGGATGGACTTTCTGCGAGGTCGAATGTCCGGCATGCTGTCGATGTTGCTGTAGAACGGGTTGTCTCCAGGGTGTCTGAAACAACAAAACAACGATCAGTCAAACTATTAAGAAGAAGTTAGTTTTAGTATTTACAGATCAGTTTGAATTTGAAATATTTATCTTGATATTAATTCATTTTTACATTTAAATAATTACTAGGTTACGTAGATGGTAAGTCCAACTTACGTTACTGGTTCTCAGTTGATCCCAAACAGGGTCAAAATATTATTTAAAAGAAATCAGTTAATATTGATATATTATCATTCTTATTTTTATATCATTCTTATTTTGACGATAGCATTTTACGAATGAAGTAGCTATAGCCTTTGCTTCGCTACGGGGTGGTTCTCTATGCATTCTTTCCCTTCTCTCTATGGTTCTCTCTAAACCATCACATCAATATAAAAGCTCAGCCTGCCACCATTCTCCTAGATTTCAAAGTTTTTTTTATAGAAACCCCTATAATTCTACTTATGGGGGCATGGAAAGTAGTGCGATCATGTCAGAGTTATTATAAAAAAACCTAAAAAATAAAAGTTGTTAGTTAAACAATTTTATGGCCTTTTCACGAATTTTGAGTACTTCTACGACGGTCCATCCAGAAGTCAGTCACTTATCTTTAATGTAAAAATATATCGAGCATTGAAGAAAAACAAGGGTAAATTAAAACCAAGTAAAAATACGCAAATTTTATTTTAAAAGGTCACCTTTAACTTGAGAGTATTGTACATTTAAAGTATGAAGTAAACAACTGTTTGTTTATAAATTATTTATTCTACTCATTTTAATCTTTTTCACTATCCCAATTTATGAAAATTGAAAAAACATACAATTTATCAATAGATTTGAAAATAGAAAGAATTGATGTCTAATTTGTATGGTAGTTTCAATATTTTAAATTGCTTTGCAAGTATATTTAGTGGCATTATTTCTAAAATTAATAAATAAATAGAAATATACTAATAAATAAAAAGGAGGGAATGTTTAAGTTCATTAATGAGGCCAACTAATCAAAAGTTGTAAGGAGCTGGTATTCTATAAGTTTAAATGAAACTTATTGGAAAATTCTTGATTGAGATCTGATTTAATATTTATACATTTAAAGTTTTGTAACATTATAACTTTAAACGCCCACTAATCTAGTTGTAAGGCCCTTTTGAAGTTAGATTTGCGATGTTTCTCTCATTTAAATAGAGCTATGTTTTCAAGTTCAAATCGACATAGTCTAATATTAAAGATTAATAACCAACCCTTCCAAACGCGTACAGTGCTACAGACCCACTCGCCCACCCAAACACGTACAGTGCTACAGACCCACTCACCCTTCCAAACACGTACAGTGCTACAGACCCACTCGCCCACCCAAACACGTACAGTGCTACAGACCCACTCACCCTTCCAAACACGTACAGTGCTACAGACCCACTCGCCCACCCAAACACGTACAGTGCTACAGACCCACTCACCCTTCCAAACACGTACAGTGCTACAGACCCACTCGCCCACCCAAACACGTACAGTGCTACAGACCCACTCGCCCACCCAAACACGTACAGTGCTACAGACCCACTCGCCCACCCAAACACGTACAGTGCTACAGACCCACTCGCCCACCCAAACACGTACAGTGCTACAGACCCACTCGCCCACCCAAACACGTACAGTGCTACAGACCCACTCGCCCACCCAAACACGTACAGTGCTACAGACCCACTCGCCCACCCAAACACGTACAGTGCTACAGACCCACTCACCCTTCCAGCAAGTACAGTGCTACAGACCCACCCACGCTCCCAGATATACAGTGCTACTACACACCATCGTCAACAATATAAAAATATCTTTATTTTAACCAACTAAATAATTGCTAAACAAAAAAATGTTCAATCCTCTTAACACTCATGCACACTATTGACCCACCCGCCCACCCATAGACGTACAGTAGTACTGACCCCCCGCCCACCCATACACGTACGGTGGTATTGACCCACCCGCCCATCTATACACGTACGGTGGTATTGACCCACCCGTCTACCCATACACGTACAGTAGTATTGACCCACCTGTCCACCCATACACGTACAGTGGTATTGTGACGCGAACATTGGTATTGACCCACCCACCCACCCATACACGAACATTAGTATTGACCCACCCACCCGCCCATACGTGAACATTAGTATTGAGACAGTATGGTTGTGTATGGGTGGGTGGGTGGGTTAATACTACTGGTCGTGTATAGGTGGGTGTAAGGGCCGTCGTATACTGTACGTGTATTGTTAGAGATTACATAACCAACCACGTAAATTGGTGAGTCTTATTGTAAGTAAATGTATGGCGATTGTGTTTAACAAGTAGTATGTTTCAAGTAACTCAAATGGATGGGAAAGAGACAATATTTGCAGTAATTAATGTTTCTCTGCTAGATTTACGATTATATAGACCGACAATAGTTTTATTAATTATTTCCTTTTTTTCAACTACAGCTACAAGTATCACCGTTCTTGTATGGGTGGGTAGGTTAGTAACACCGTGCTTGTATGGGTGGGCGGGTTGGTTAGTACCACCGTGCTTGTATGGGTGGGCGTGTATCCAGTCCCACCGTGCTTGTATGGGTGGGCGGGTGGGTCAGTACCACCGTGCTTGAATGGGTGGGCGTGTATCCAGTCGCAGCCCATGCTTGCATGGGTGGGTGGGTGGTTATATTTACAGTTGGGCCGTCGTGCGAGTCGTGAAATGACTATAAAAACCATATAATTAGCGTCGTAAAACAAAGTGAAAAGTTGTACCCGTCTATGTTTTATAGCTTGGTAGCCTACTCTTGTTACACACTATTTAACTTGAAGTCTGACTCAATTTGACATATTATGTCACAAGCAAAATTCCAGTTTCATTATTTTCATTGAAGTCACTATCTCAATTATTACAAATATTATGTGTTAATTTATCTATTTCAATTTCAGTTAACTAATTTTAATCAGATGGTTTTGCCAACCTAATCTGATGAGTAAAAAAATGAGTGACGATGTTTCGAACACTTCATCACCTGACTAACTAAAGCACATATGCTTTGAATTGACATGTGTGCCAACTGCTAAAATATGCAATTGCTAATTTATTTGTGTTATTATTTTTGTATTGTAGTAATATTTTAATAAGACATACAATTCTTTTTTATGATTGAAAAACATTTTAATGTTTTCGATGAAATGTTTGAACATTTTACCAATATAGGTCTAAAAAGGCCCTCCAGAAAATGTTACAAAATAAATAAAAATATGCTGTCAGGTCATTTAAAATTGTAGACCTTTGCACAATTGATTACTGACTCAAAACACATTACCATCTTAGTTAATTGTTATTTGTAAAAGTATATAAATAATTAAAACAAGTAATTCCGTAATATTTGTTATTTTATTTTGCTAAAATAATCTTTTCGTAAATATTGGACATTTTTTACCCTCCTTTGGTCTATCGGCGTTTATTATGTGCTCAAACAGGAATCTTACATGAACAGTAAAATGTGTGCGGAAACCACTACATAAGTATGTTTAAAATTATACAAATATATTATTACATCGTCACACCAAGCTTTAGTAAAATAAAGAAAAACATATTTAAATATTAAATTACTGAATTTAAGAGGAAACGCTGAATCAAAGTTCAGTAAAGATTTATCTTAAGTCCTAAGTAAATGACGGATATGTTAAACAGCCACAAAACACACAAGAACTGAAGGGTTCATTAAAGGAAATTCTAGGAACTTTGAATACAACTGTCAGCAATATCACAACGAAGAGTAAACGCGGGATGTGACTTCTGAGAAATTCAGAACCTCTGGCTTGGTATCCGGTGCATGCAAGACTTGATTTATAAATGGACTGTTCGCCTGGCTATACTTTATCTCGCTCACATACTATTCCTTTACTTATGTACGCCCTCATTTGTATTCCCCACAGTTTTTTACCCTACATGCAAAATACTGGTGTACATTAGTTTGGATATAACTACTTCTGTAAAAGGACCAAGGATTTTATTTTTTTACTAAAAAATTTTAATTGTTAAAATCTAATTATAGCCTATTTAAGGTTCTCTGCACCTGTTGGACAAAATAGTACATATATTATATATTGTGGAAGAAAACTATAAGAACGGTTGAGTGTTGTTTGGACAGTTGCAGATGAAGATACAAAACCTTACACATTGCTGCTGGACATGAAAAGCTGTTTTACCATGTATTCAATTATGCACTATCTTCGTAGGGGGACTGCCCACCAGGAGTCTATAGACATAGGTCGATGTGTATACAATGTCAAAGGTCTTAACTAGTAGTACACCATGTCGTAAAGTAGAACTCAAAGTTAATCTTAAACAAAATGGTGCACTCGAATGTTTCAATACTGATCATAAGCGTCAGTTCAAGAATGGCTTAATTTTATTGTAACCGTATCTGATGAAGCTACAAAACTTCACAAACTATTACTGTACACAAACACATACTTTAAGATGTATTCAGTGTCCTACTATTCTTCTATGGGCCCACAAGGAGTCAGTAGAAAAGTTTAAATGTAAGCATAGGTTGATGTGCTCATAATTTTAAAGAGCTAGTAAAGCACAGACAAATGTCGGAAACTGCTTTTCAAAAGCTTTATCCGTTACAAAATGGTGGCGGTTTAAAATCTTTATACCATTTTGTAGTCTTCCAAAGAGCTCATTCAGCTCACCATTTTGATGAAAACTTTACATTGGAAATATAAGGAATCCCTGTGCAAGAGCACAATGCAAGACACTATCTGCTATTTATATCAATCAGTGTATGAACAAGGTACAGAACTCTAAACTGGATAATTTTACAGTGGATAACTGGTATTATCAGCACGTGTAGAGAACCACCTCGTAGCGAAGCAACGGCTGTTGACTAGTATATTTATATCATTAACGGTATATTTTGATATATGACTGTTTCATTATTATTTAGGTATTGACTATAGTTTGTTTACCGTTTACAGATATTATTATTTTGTTTTGGTAGTTAATTTTAAGCTTCTGAATTTTTACTACCTGGACGGGAAATATTTAGTTGTTTTCATAAATTTATAGACAGGAAATTATTAATTTCTTCCTTTTTAAAGCAAATGGCTTTTAATACGTATTTTCTATAAAATATTTTAATGAATAAGTGAAGTAGATTAAATTTTTTTGTAAGTTTATAGTTTAGCGTCTTCAGATTAACGGGACCAAGAAATGGCTTGTGTTTCCAGCGGCTGTTTTTTCTCGCCTGTTCATTTATCAAAACACCATTCAACAAAGGCAGCTTCTACCATTTATCACCACACACAAGATTCTTTCACGTTTTGTTTCCGATTTAATTAAACCAATTTTATCGACATTTTCCTTGTATTCAAATAAGTATAAATGTTCAGCCTTTAAACACAATAACAATTATTTTTCAATGTATTTTAAAAATACCTATTCAAGATTTAAGATAGAAGGATTTAGTTTTATTTATTCTATTCATTTTAACTACAAATATATTCGTTTTAATACCGCCATATCATAATTTTTTAACGTTCTTCCACGATCGTTACTATGCATTTAATTTTTTTCTGCAGTTGTTAACAGATTGTTGAAAATTAAAATGCTGTATAGGTTTGTTATCTACGAACTAGATAAAATTTATCTTTTCCTACAGACTATCATTAAAGACAATCCGCCCATATTTTGAAGAGACGAAATACATTTACGTACATAATATTATTATGAAGAATCAGTGTTAATTTGGTTTAAGCAAGTGTTAAAAAATGTTGTTTTAAATGTGTGAATGTAGGCCTGCGGGTATGATGAAATATGACAAGGAATGTATCTGTTAACACAGTTTTTACATATTACATTTTATATACCAAAATATATTATATTTACTGAGACACTTAAACATTTCGGTCTCGTTTGCATGTTGAGTAATACTGGCAGGAACAGTTCGCTGTTCAAAATACATTATCATTTTATTGATGATATTTAACAAAGTTTTTATAACGTTATTAATCATGAAATTTAAAACTAACAATGTAAGTTTTCCAAGTACTCTCAAACCATTACCAAAGAAGAGAGTTCCAAATTACATAAAAATAAATTAGAAATTGCTATCGATATTTAAATATACTTATATTTTAAACTATTCATTTGTGTTACTCTAAAGAACTAGAGTTAGTTTCTTTTAAATAAGTGTACAATTTTGTACGGGTATCTGTTAAAAGATAGCAACAAAAATAAAAAAACATGTAAAAAAATTAAGGACGATGACTGTGTAACAAAATTTTCTACATACCATCTCACACCCCAGCATAAATCCGTTAAGTTGCGTTGAAAGATTTAAACAGAATATTTACCTTACAATTTATTTTACAGATTTACTCACATTTTATTTGTGTAGTTTAAAAAAATAGCTAACTTTACTTTAAATTAAACCAATACCAACAAATTAAAATGAAACAATTTTGATAAGTGTAGGTAATTCGTTTCTATAAAATAGATGAAACGACATGCTTTTACCGTTGCTAATTAACTTTATAGAAAACTACTAGAAGGATGTCAAACTGTAGTTTTAAAATCATAGGAAGTAAATCACTTATATAATATATCACACGTGACTTTAATAAGATTAAAACCAGTTTTTATATTAAATTGGTACACAAGGTACAATGTGTTATAAACCCTGTATATTGGTGGAGTTTGAAAAATTACATTAACATTTGCATTAACAACGGTAACAGTCGTGCATTGTTGGCCCGGCCAATTTGTGTGATTACTGCAAACGGCTACGTCAAACTCGATACTACATCATTCAGTAATTTGTTTAGTAGTAGTTCACTAGGGTTCGTTCTAGGCAACTAAAGTGCACGGAGAGAGGAGGGTCTAGGTTTTTATATGTTTACACTACCTATTCCTTTTTTATAACATAAGCATACTTGTGATCGTTGATCAATAAAATTACTCAGATACTTAATGTTAACGCTACTTATCAGATAATTAACCTCAGTACTAGATTAATTTTATTGGATAGCCAGTGGCCGAGTGGTCTAAGGTGTCATGACTTGAAACTACAAGAGACATATGAAACTACAAGAGATAGTTAGTGAAATTAACTTTCAAAATAAAGAACAAATAGAAATACTAAAAAAGGTCTTAATAAAAAATAAACTAGTGTTCTCGGACAATTCCATTTGTATAAAAAACTAAGTTGCAAAACTGACTGTTTAAAAGAAAAATACTTAAAGATGTCATAATAATAAACACACATAATAATAAACCCACCCGCCCACCCATACACGTACAGTGGTACTGACCCACCCGCCCACCCATACACGTACAGGGGTACTGACCCACCCGCCCACCCATACACGTACAGTGGTACTGACCCACCCGCCCACCCATACACGTACAGGGGTACTGACCCACCCGCCCACCCATACACGTACAGTGGTACTGACCCACCCGCCCACCCATACACGTACAGTGGTACTGTCCCACCCGCCCACCCATACACGTACAGGGCTACTGACCCACCCGCCCACCCATACACGTACAGTGGTACTGACCCACCCGCCCACCCATACACGTTAGAGAGCGCAGGTTCGAACTCGGCCCTTGTCTGGTAGTTTTTATCACTCGTATTCTGACAAAAGGCCTAAGCAATAAAGCATGTGCTTAAAAATGTGTTCAAGGTCAAAGGTCATAAAACTGTTATTTGCAAATTTCTCGTAAACTGCAAGTTTTATAAAATAATAGTTTCTATAGAAGTTGTAGATCGTGCAATTACATACCAAAAATGTGCTCATACTCTTTTTCTCTACGAGTCACTGTTTTCTTTTTTTTTTTTTTTTTTTTTTTGATATAGTTATTCAAAACTTTGGAAAGTCGTTTTACTTCGAACACTGGAGGCTTATATGCATTTCGAGTGCAATATATATAAGCCATGTTTTTTCTTAGTACTTTTGCCTATACACAATTGTTTTTAGTTATTCTCGTTTGAAATAGTTAATTGAAGACTTTGAGACAACTTAAAAAATTTTATAGCTTTAAAAATAAATATTTTCAGAAAAAATATTAGAGATAACTTTCTTCTAAAAATATTCCGTATTTGTAAAAAAATAGCCCTGGGTTAGAAAACAATATTTTGATAATTTGTTGAAATTTTTACATTCTAAACAAATTGCACTATTTTTTGTGATTGTTAACACACATATTCGGATTCAGCAGACAAAACTACGTGAGAAAACTTGGCTTATATCTATTTCATTCGAAATGGCTATCCAGCGGTCGAAGTAAAACGGCTTCCTAAAGTTTTGAATAACCATATCTAAAAAAACAGTGACTCGTGGGAAAAAGTATAAGAACATATGTTCTAGATAATTGCACAATCTACAAATTTTGTAGAAAATATTCTTTCATAAAACTTATCGTTTATGTGAAATTTGTAAATAAATGTTTTTTATGACCTTCGGCCTTGAATAATATTTTTAGCACATGCATTATCACTTAGGACTTTCGACATTATATTTAAAATGCTGAATATATGACCTCTGCCAATTTTCAACTGTATCGGAGTGTTTGTTAAGTTCAATTTTAAAAAAATCAACTACAACCTTCAACCTGTAAACCTGTACAAATTACTATAACCGAGGTATATGAGACGATAAACACGTATTCTTCTAATTATAAAACAAATACTGTGAAAAAAAGGGTTGGGGCATAAATGTCTGTTTGAAAATGTATTAGGTATTATATTATAATAATAAGCTACAAAGGGCCAGATGTGGTGCAACTCTCTCATCCTGATTTTATGTTCAGGCTTCGATTCCCATGTTGGCGGATTGATTCCAAGTCCCTCGTTGTTCACCCAGCATTCTGTTACAATTGGAAAGCTACGAGCTCATTAGTGAATTCTGGTAGAGAACGCTGGAACTAACGGTGTTATGACTCGATGTGCTAACAATATATTTCCGAACAAAAAACTTCACACAGCACACGTGGTTCTAGAAGCTTACTCATAGAATACTATTAATAACAAGCTACGGTTCTATTTTTACATATGAGACACCAACAAAACGTTGCGCGTATATTAATGCGAAAATGAATGATATTTATATTTATAAGATGAATGTGGATGATGTAGTCTGGTTCTAACTTAGTTGGACGTGTTTAGAACGGACCTTATATTAATAGCCTAGTATCCAGGGCATCTAAATGACCTACAGCTTTACGTGAAATCTAAACCTCGTAGTATTTTTCTGATTTTCGGCTAATTTACAAGCCTCATACTTAGTTCTCTCTCCTACACAACATGCTTAACTCAGGCTACTTTACTAGTGACCACGCTGATGGCAACCATTGAGCGGACGCCATTTCAGTATTAAGAGGACTGGGCATAGAACATTAAATCTACAGTTTCCACAACACTTTGTCCTCAGGTAACTGGATTAAAACACTGCATCTCTATTGTATAATAATTTTAGAGAAATAATTATTAAATTATATTACAGTGCAATTTAATAAAAACATTTCTTGTTTAAATTTTACTATCACTCTGAACATTTATACAGATATCTACAACAATTTATAAAATAAATTTATGACCGTAAAATTCCCTCGTCAGATAAGGCTCAATGCGAAACTGTTGTGAGCTTTGGCAATGCTGAAAGCAAAGTTGCTGCGTCAAGGAGTAATCCTGCACGCCCTGTTGCCCTAACTGTATTACCGAATATTGGTATTATTGCTTCAACACGCTCACCCTTGCTTCTTTGATGTACCTAACTCCATCGCTTTAATTACGTACTAACTCCCATGATCCCGTTCCCCCACTTGACAGCCGATGAGGTTAGTCGGGATCACTTTTGACACATAGCGTTTTTACATTATCTATGATCAAAACAACCAATAATAGTTCAAAATATAATTTGAACTTATGATTAAAGAGATTTAAATGATAACTAGAGTTGATAAGAGTGAGACTTGCAGACAATGGTGTTAAAACCACGCAAAAATATATAAAAGGAAAAAGGCATTTGCAGGTGTTTTTGTCTTCTTATAACATAATCATTATTACTGTTTTTATTTAGAATTTACATTTTATTCACGTGCATTTGTCATCCTTCAAACTTAAAACTGATTTTGGACAGTAATTAAAAATAAATATTCATAAATTATAACTATACCCTGATAGATTGTAATTCGTACAAATGACTTAGATTATGTAATATATCACAAATAAATATTATGTGTTTACCTTTCTCACTTCCAAAATTACCTATTTTTTTAAGCTATTTCAAAACATATTTTATACAATGAATTAAAATAAATTAATATCCATAACATAACATTATGATACGAAAAATCCAACATTTTAATTTAAAACGAAAATAGAAATTTGACGTACCGTATTTACAAAAGTATAAAATAAAAGGTTCATTTTATAATTGAATATTTTAATATTGTTCATTTAAATAAAAAAAAAAAAAAAATAATAATGTAACTGCATTAACAAGAATAAATATTTAATAACAATAATGAAATATAGATTATAATATGTTAAGCTCTATTATGTTCTTTTACCTTGATTTAGAAAATTATTATAATTGGAACCTTCAATGTTCAGTTGCATGAATGGGAAAATTGAAAATGGCAAATTTAATCCAATGTATATACAATTTATTATATGTTTACAACTATGAAATGTGTTATTTATTTATTTTGTGCTCGTATATCGAACTGAAGATTTGAAGTAAAAACTACGAGAAATTGTTTTTAAAATAGGTGCCACATCGGGATAGGGAGATTATTCTCAAAAAGATTATTGATTTTATATACAGTAGTTTGAGTTTATTAAGAATTTAAAATTAAATAGATTTAAATCAAGGTAGTTAATATTAGATATAGAAAAGTCAAATAATATTTAACTCTATTGGTTTTATTTTAATAACAGTATGGAAATAATATTAAATAGAAAAACTTAAACTTTCAACTATATATATTATACAACAGCTTTTATCTTAGTTGCCAATAATAGTCAAAAGAACAACTTCACGCCAAAGTTGTTAATTTTATTCTGACATAAAGTATCTTTTTTTGTATATTTTCGTATGCTGCTTGTACATTTCACATTTGTCTTCATTAATTAATCGTAATTGTTTAGTAAAAAGTTTGTCGTTATTCAACGAATTATGATTGTATCTTTATATTAATTTGATATGTAAAGAACTTTCTTGTTTATTTAATTCCTGATGAAGAAAAATATATGTAACTGTTTCTAAGATAGGAAATCCCATAGTAAAAATTGCATTTGTAAATAAGATATTATTTGATACATTTGTAGTTGATGTTACGATTATTCATAGTTTTAAATTAAATTAAAAATGTGACGGCGCTGAGCCATGATTCAGGTACAGATATGTATTGCGGGAATTGTATCACAAATAGCACAGGCACTTCGAAGATTGTTATAAAAAAAATGTTTTAACGTACGGTGGCATTAACCCACCCACCCAACCGTACACGTACGGTGGCATTAATCTAACCACCCACCCATACACGTACGGTGGCATTAACCTACCCGCCCTCCCATACACTTACGGTGGCATTAACCCACCCACCCAACCGTACACGTACGGTTGCATTAATCCACCCACCTACCCATACACGTACGGTGGCATTAACCCACCCGCCCAACCGTACTTGTATGGTGGCATGCCACCGTACATGTATGGGTGGGCGGGTGGTTTAATGCCACCGTACGTGTGTGGGTGGGTTAATGCCACCGTACGTGTATGTGTGGGCGGGTGGGTAATGCCACCGTACGTGTATGGGTGTGGGGGTGGTTTAATGCCACTGTACTTGTATGGGTGGGCGAGTGGGTTAATGCTACCATACGTGTATGGGTGGGCGGTTGGGTTAATGATACCGTACGTGAATGGGTGGGTGGGTGGGTTAATGTCACCGTACGTGTATGGGTGGGTGGGTGGGTTTATGCCACCATACGTGTATGGGTGGGCAGGTGGGTTAATGCCACTGTACGTGTATGGGTGAGCGGGTGGTTTAATGCCACCATACGTGTATTACTTTTGTGATTTCAAATGTTTTATTGAATTTTAAAATTTATAGTGAATATATGGCAAGACTGGGTATTTGATTATAAATGGAAAATTGTGTCATGAAATCTAATTTCAGCCAGAAAGCAGAATACCAGCTTATTACGAATGCTTTTTGGACGCGGGTTTAAAATATTCTGCCACTGAAATTAAAGTAGGAACCTGCTTGATCTACTAATAAAATGGAAATGCTAGCCTGCTTTTAGATTTAATTTTGTAAATTAAGTTATATTTGTTTATGAAAGCAACATTATCTTACAAAACAAATGGATTAATGGTAGCTGATCTTTTTGTGCATTTATAAATAAACCAATCAATTCTAGACGATGTTCTCAGTGTTAACACAAAAGATAGTAAGTAAAGTACATTGCACCATAACGTAATAATTATTATATTTTTGTAATTTTGTAAAACTTCAATAAAAATACAAAACACGTAGCAATACCTTAGGTAATTTTGGATGTTTTGGACTTCTACCCCCTTTCAATATCTGAAATTATCTTTCCTTAAGTAACTAATTATTGCAGTTTTTTTGGTTTTACTCCAGAGGAAAATGTTAAGCATTTGCTTACAGCAGCTGACAAATTTATCAAAAACAATTTTTCAAAGTAAAATTAAAGTGGACCGACAATTTAATTTTCAAAATGTATTAATGAATGTCAACAAAATAGATTATTTAAATTAGCTTGTTAAACAATTAAGCCTGTTAAAAAATGTAAGCTTGTAAGCTTATCTTTAGTGAAATAAATTGCAATTCTCATAGATGATTTATATGCCTGTTGCTGAATTAAAAAGAGTAGCACATTTTTTTGATTAAGTTGTAGGTTTACATATTTAAAGATGGACAAGTTAACATGAATATTCCGACGTATTATTTGGATAAAAAAATGTTTTTGGTTCCAAATGTTTTCTTGTACAGAAAGAAAAGAACAACATTTTTTAATTGTATTTTCATTATTAATATAAATATAAGATCTTTTCCGTTAATTTACTACCACAAATTTTTTTGTTTTTGCTAACTCATAACTCTTGATAAATAGTCTATTGCTCTAAAAACTGTTCCCCAATCATTTTTATGTTCACTGTGGCATTCCTTATCCACTAGATAGCTGACGTTATCCTATCGCTTTCCAAGAACTTACACACAGAGAGCGCATTCAGCGGTAAGTCAATTATTGGATTTACCAGTACAACCAGTTTGTGATCGACCTCAGTGGCCACCTAACCGTCATTACGGTAAAAAAGTACTGTTAGTGAAGTATCAGAAATAGTAGTGGTAGTGAGTTAACAGAAAAGGTCATAAACATTTTATCAGTACAGTAAAATCCGATTATCAGAACTCTGATTATCAGAAACCCGGATTATCAGAAACATGATCTAGTGAGAAAAGGAATGATCAACATTAATTGTAAAAACACTTTGGCAAAACAATTCCCATATCTATAAATTATTGTGTTCTAAAACAATTTCAACAATTAATTTATACAGTAACATGGTAGTGTTAAAAAACTATAAGTAAATTGTGCAATTTTACAGTAGTGTAGGTCTATTGATTTAGGATGTCAGCTAAAAACAAAAAGAGTGATTGTCACCTTTAAAACTAAATAAAATACAGTTTAAAAAGATTACAAAAATCACACTGCACTGTACTGTAATGCTCTATATAGTTTTTTATTCAATCTGGGTACCCATTTACTGTTCATAATTACTAAAATAATCTAACATCTGATTATCAGAAATTTCCGCTATCGGAAACCGGTCAAGCCCTAATTGTTTCTGGTAATTAGGGTTCTACTGACTATAAATTGTTTTTAATACGTTTTTAAAGTGTTCTAAGAACCATAACGTTGGAATTTACTTTGAAAATAAGCTTCGTCAAATAAATATGCCATGAAACAAAAAATGTGCCGAATGTTTTGAACTAGTTAATAGGTACCGATTGTGTTTTCAGCTGTAAGCACACTATAACGGGCCGTTGCCAGCGAGGCAACTGTGCATTCTAGTTCGCATGAGTATAATTAGCTAATTTTACCAGTTTTCCCATTTGGTAGCAATTTATTTGAAATAGTTGCAGATTCTTTAAATACATTTTTTTTAAACGTGTACCCATGTTTTATAATTGGGATATGATTTTGGTATGAGCATTTAAGTATCTCATAAGCTGTGATTTAACGTAAACAATAACTTTTACCCATCATTTAACAAATATATAGAAGTTAAATATTTTATTTCAAACAAGGAATTCTTCGTTTCATAGTCATACTTAATAGCAAATGAAAGTTAGTATTCAATGAATGGTAAACATAAGTTATGTCAGATAGTTTTTTTTATTCTAATCAGATTTGCGTTAAATGCGTAAAACGTAAACAAATCTGTTTAAATTTTACTATATGAGTTTTTTATAGTTAAATATACTAACTTTATATTTGAAATTCACGTTATTAGTTACAACTGGTCAAGAACAATTTATATTTCTTTAGTTGATGATGTTTCTCTATTTTTTAGTCATTAGAGATATAAAACAACATTCAATCTACTCACATATAACAACACTTACTTGTTCATATACCCCCATAGGTCTATAAAAGTTATAAATGTAAATGTTTAGCTAAAAAGCTTTATTTATTTCACTAGGCAATTTCATACAATTGAACTGAATTAGTTGATTCACTTTTGAGTTTGAATTAGTTGCCTTCCACCCATACACGCAGAGAGTTGATGACCCTCCCGCCAACCCAAACACGCCCAGAGGTGATGACTCTCCAACCCACCCATACACGTGCAGTGGTAATGATTCTCTCACTCACCCATACATACGCATAGGTTACGACCCTCCAACCCACCCATACATGTGCTGTGGTGATGACTCTCCTGTTCACCCATACACGTGCCGTGGTGATGATCCTTCCACCCACTCATGCAATTACAGTGGAAAAATCTTAAAATATAGAGAATTTTACAATTAACTGAAACTGAAAAATAATGAAATTTAAATTAAAATCCGTACATTGATTTCATTAATATTTTGATTTGTTGAGTATCAAAACTTAGTAAGTTCTAATTTTAATGATTATACGAATGTGATAAACAGATATTTAAGTTTAACTGTTATCAACGTTGTTTATCAGTTATCTTGGTTGGGTAAAAGTACAAACATGCTTTAATGAATAATATTTGTTAGGTTACAATTAGACCAAACAGATGAATTTACAACAGTGTGAAGCAACAATGCAATTTATCATATGACATAGTTGAGCGCTTACTTAGAAAAGCTAAAAGCCAATCGGTGTTTACTGTGTTTATGTAACGTACATTACACAAATTTTCTACAGTAACAAGCTATGAAATAGTTCGAAATAATTAGGTTACATTGTGTAACCTAAGCTTGTGTTAATATAAACACAAAGCTATTTCGAGCCAACTATTAATTACTAATTAAACTGCAACACTAGGAAGGAACTAAATCTAACTCTGGCTGTTTGCCAGGATGTGGCCAGTAAACACAGTTATCGAACAAAAATGTTTCAATTCAAGTTTAAATGTTGACAGTTGTTTGTTTACTTACTTATATTAATGTATTATTCAATCTAAAACCAAGTTTTAATTTAAATACAACTGCTGAAAAAAGGAAATTTAAACACCACAAGGCTTAGTGATTAAATACGATTAAATACATGAATCCACGGCAAATAGAGCGTCAGCAGCGCATGCGTGACAGATTCTGTTTCCTACAACCCATAGTCACCTGATTATATGCCGTCTCTGTCAGCATTCTCAATTCTCTTTCTACGTACTGCGTAGGTTATATATACTATTGTACTCTTCAATAAATGTAATTTATTGATTTTAATTAATTGTTAGATTCTAACTAGAAAATAAATAAATAAAATAATGCCATCCATTATTAATTAAATATAATCTAAACATTATATATTTTACATTACATAACAAATATGATAAAGTTGAATTTATATTCCATTGCATACTTATTTTATTAATATTGTTTCATTTCGGTATTGTTTAAGAGACATTTTCACAATTTGTAAACTAATGAAAAAAACTAAATATAAAACTCTACATACATTTTTGAAGCAGGATAGCTTACAGACTTGACTGTACTTTCACTAGCTTACAGCACGCTTTCACTAGAGGGGAACTGTAGTGGGAGAAGCTTTCCATCCCTCTCACACTACCCACCCTACGCATTATTTAGTTTAGGCTTATGAATACCCTAACAGCTTAGGGGTTCAAATGTAAGGGCACTGATCTCATCAATATGAGTTCTTTAGATACTATAGTGGTATAATTCTTTTTTCACCTTAAATCAATCGTAGAAAAAGAAGTGAAGTTTTTTAAGCTTTCCTTAAAAAACGACATTCCTAGGAAACATTTAAGGAATCCCAAGTCCCTTCCCATTTGAACACAAAGCAGTTCCTTCTTTCAAAATGTTATATACTAAAAAAAATTTTTGACCATTCTTATTGCTTTCCTACGAGTTACTTGATAACTATTATCATAGTGCTGTTAATTTTGTACTAATATTAAATATTTTGTTATGCTAAAAGAAACATGTTTCGAATATTTCTTGATGTTTTCAATGGAAATTTTGCAATTTGAGAATAAGTGCTATATTTAACAAATCTGTAACTTCATAAAAAAAAAAAAAAAAAAAAAAAAAAAAAAAAAAAAAAATATATATATATATATGTGACTGATTTATAGGTTTCAGAACGAATCTAATGTATGTTTCCAATAAATAAATATTCAAAGTGCAAACCTCTAACAAATGTTGTAAATACAGATCTACAATCCACATAAATGTGAGGCAGTTGTTAATTATTGTAAAGAGATTCTCAATCTGTCTTGATCAGAGAAGGTTAAATTATAACTAATAATTCTATAAATAATATATTTACTAGGGATATGTATTGTAATGAAGGGTATTGTTTACAAGCTTCAAGTCACAAAGCGAACATTGTATGAAAAAATCCACAGTACTCTATAAACTAACTTAAGTTTTAATGATTGTTTGGGTTGGTTTTAGATTCATAATATGTATTTAGATTGTCCTTTTGATGACAGTAACGATAGATTTTTACATTCAAAAGAGAGAATATTATACGGACAA
>JAQJVL010000338.1:762500-935000 GCA_035578905.1 Stictocephala bisonia | reverse complement strand
AAATTTCATTTTCTGAAAATTTACATGTAATTAATTTTGTTCATACAATTAATGGAACTTCAATAAACACCCGTAATGTTGACATTTGAGGAGACCAGGTCAGATATTGCAATAAAGCCAACCTTCCAGTCTTAATTACCATCATAAGGACGTAAAATAACGACTTCCGGAGCTCATCAAGTTTATATTCTAATAACGATAGTAGTAAAGTACGTTTTCTCGTTTTAAAAGCTACTTAAATCCAACAGCTGATAATAGACTCATTCAGTTATAATCTAAGTGTTGTTCTACGCTCTGGGGTGTTATATTCAAACATATCCCTGATTTTAACATGTCTAGTTAAATATAAAACCAAACTAAAATGCGCGTAGGTCGGGTAGTGTGAGAGAGACGGAGAACATAAATGTATAGTAAATTCTGTAAATTAGTCTATTAATTAGGCACCAGTCCATTTTGCTCTCATGGAAATTTGTGATTGCTGTGCAAAATTATGGTAAGTTTTTCTTGAAATGTGTTTTTGGACATTGTATATTTGAATTATAAAGAATACTGAAAAGAAATAATATTATTAAAATGGTTTGCAATGCAATATATGTATATTTATCTCAACCTCTTTTATTTTAGGTATCATTATTACCGAGATACTGTATAAATATACCGGATTCTTAATTATTAATTATTTATAATGTATAAATAGTTTATTAAGCTGTATTGTAATAGATCTAATAAATGCGACACGTGGAAAGAAAATTTAGTATGTTGGCAGAGACTGCACATCATCAGGTGACAGCGTGTGGTGGGGGGTGGAATCTGTACGCATGCGCTTCCCACACGACATTTACCCCGGGTTTATGTGTATTAAGTTGTTGCATTGAAGATATGTGATTACAATATTCCCGTATGTTCAAGCAAAATTTTTAGTTCACGTGAAATTGACTGTACGAGTATTAAAATGTTTTTATACGATCAGCTTTCGAAATCGGGATTTTTTCAATTCAAACTCAATAAATTAATATTAGGAGGAAATCAATTTATTTCATCTGTATATGTCCGATTTGTACTTACCCTTGTAGAAAATATTCCTGCAAATGTGTTATAGCATTACTTATTATTATTTTAGCGATTTTGTCAATATTGCACCTGACAGTCTAAATACTTAACTGTTGGTTAACTAAAAAATGTGTAATTTTATGCCTTTACTGTTATGAAAAATTACAATTTTTTCAATACAATAAACTGGGATGCTAGCATAAAGAATGAGAATCAAAATAATTGTTTATACCATTATTTTATGTATGATTAACTAGAACATATGGCAGGTCCTACGACGAGCCTGAGCAGTAGACTGTGACGTCACTTGGGTAAAATCAACTGGTAAGATTATTCTATTAAATAGTGGTATATAAATCTACCAATTATATGGGAACCTTCAGCAAAGTAGTCAGCAGGTTAATTTCTATTTAACAAGCTACATTTGGAATTACGAAAATAAGAGCGATATTTTTGTGTTTATTTTTTGTTCCACTCAGCTACTATTTCACCTACGTGACGTCTTGGGTGATGCCAGTGATACCTATCGTCTTCTAGCTTTTTTAAATCACCGCACCATGATGATTATTACGTAAATAGAAAACAATTCAACCATATGTCCCATAATTGTAGAATTATCACAAAAATTATTCTATAATCAAATTCCCTTCACCAGTAAATGCCTCAAGCTAAGTCTTAAATTCATACATAACTTTGGGTCGTTGTTTAAAGATATTTTGTAATTTGACGATCCAGCAGTGGAGGAAAGAAATAAGAGAAGATTTAGGGGACTAAAAGAAGAAAGAAGTTAAAGTAGTTATAGATAACTTTGTATTATTTATTATAATCTCCGAGAATGGTTTAGGAAATTAACCATTTGTTATACAATAAAATAACGGCAGAACAGTCCATTTTATTTAGTTGACGGTAACCCTTATATTAACGCTTCAGCAATTAAATTAATAAACATGACTCTAAAATGTTTTAAGCAAAATAAGGTGCGGGAAAGAGCAGTATCAACTAGAATATTTTACTGAAAAGGTTAAATCAACATTTTCCTACTCAAATGTACAAGACCTGAAACCTTTAAGGAAACACAATTTAAAAAAGTTCAATATTTACAGAAATTTACAGCGAATTATAAAAATATACATATTACAAAAGAAAATCAAATAAATTATACTAAATATACATTATATTATTAGAATTAAGTATTATTAAATGTCTCTGCAATTTATTTGTACAAAGAAATAAAAATGTTATTATTGTTAAAAAATCTGCCATTTATTTTAAGTGACACTTATTACAAAGAGATGTTTGCAATGTTTATGATATATGATATATGTGTCTGCAGGTTATATTGTAAGGTTACAATAACAATTTACAGAGCACAATGTAAGAAATACAAACATAAACAACAGTCTAAGTTCTATAGAGTTTATTTTAGCTTGAAATTTTTTAGTTTGTTTACATAGTTTTGTTGTGGCTGACAAGTACAAGTCTTACTTTATATTTAATTATGCAGAATACAGTACTTGTATATATACTTTTTTTTATTTACAATACCCAATATACGATTTAAATCCTAATTTAAACAAATATACAAGATTATAAACAAATCCCTGGAAAATTTACATCGCGAGACAAGATACAGTGCTACATTCTATCAGAAGGCAATTTAGCAGACAAAGGAAGTAATATACAGCAGAAATGGGGGGGGGGGGTGGTTTGGATCACTGACTGGATAAGTTTATGTATGTATGCCTGTATGTACAACGCTGAAATTGTTTCCTTATATACCTTGCATTGAAACTGAAAAAAATATATATTAGTGAAGAAATTACATTATCAGTGGGTATTTAAATTTATAATAACTACCATTTATGAAATAAATAATTTTATGTATTAGAATTTTGTTTGGAAAAATTATGTTAAATAATAAGATAAACCCTCACGAAAAAATGTAGTATATAAAATGAAATTAAATACAGGCTCAATGAAAATGAGTACTATCCCAACAGCTGATCACTTTTTATACATATACTTTAGGGCTGTTGCTTTGTTCGACCATGCTTATGTTTCACGTAAATCTATTTAATTTTGTACTTTTGAAAGTAGTTATCATACAGCTAAACATAATATTAACTTTTTATGTTAACAAAAAAATACTTACGTAAGGTATAATTATAATTATAAATAGTTAAAACAAAATTATTTTTGTAAATAAATATATATTGAGTAAATTTTAGAGAAAACTAGGAAAAAATAAACTGGAAAAATAATCTATTTATAAAAAAAAACAAAAAAAAAAAAAAAAAAAGTATTAACTAACTACATTTTTACCATGTTAGTTAAAAGTTACAGCAAACCTCAAAGTACAGATGGTATGAATTATAAAACTAATGCTCTAGAAAAAAATCAGACATATTAATCAATAATATATAATTTATCTATATATAATGGAGTATAAAATTATATATCTGTATATTTTAGTACTCCAACGAAAATGTAAAAATGAAAAACTTAATGTCTCTGGATTTTACACAACTTCTATTTAAATAAAAATACCCCTTTAGAAATTAATGACACTTGAAATCCGTGTTCGCACAGGCCTGCGAGAGTGAAGAGAATCTGAAGATACCGTATAAGATCATTAACGAGATGTAGAACTACTACATAGAAGATTTCCTACGAAATATAAAGGAAGTATGTACTTGACCTTATTCTAGCCTTATCCTAGTTTCAAGGCGTGAGTCCTGCTTGTACGTTTTATCAGGAAATTAAAGATATATTTGCAGTGTGACGTGATGTTTTATCAGTAATTCAACCATAGATCTGCTGTCTGAATGTTACGTTTGATCAGTAATTCAACCATAGATCTGCAGTCTGAAAGTTACGTTTGATCAGTAATTCAACCATAGATCTGCAGTATGAATATTACGTTTGATCAGTAATTAACCATAGATCTGCAGTCTGAAAGTTACATTTTATCAGTAATTTAACCATAGATCTGCAGGCTGAATGTTACGTTTAATCAGTAATTCAACCATAGATCTGCAGTCTGAAAATTACGTTTGATCAGTAATTCAACCATGAATCTGCAGTATGAAAGTTACGTTTGATCAGTAATTCAACCATAGATTTGCAGTATGAATGTTACGTTTGATCAGTAATTCAACCATAGATCTGCAGTCTGAAAGTTACGTTTTATTAGTAATTAAACCATAGATCTGCAGGCTGAATGTTACGTTTGATCAGTAATTCAACCATATATCTGCAGTCTGAATGTTACGTTTGATCAGTAATTCAACCATAGATCTGCAGTCTGAATGTTACGTTTGATCAGTAATTCAGCCATAGATCTGCAGTCTGAAAGTTACGTTTGATCAGTAATTCAACCATAGATCTGCAGTATGAAAGTTACGTTTGATCAGTAATTCAACCATAGATCTGCAGTCTGAAAGTTACGTTTGATCAGTAATTCAACCATAGATCTGCAGTCTGAAAGTTACGTTTGATCAGTAATTCAACCATAGATCTGCAGAATGAATGTTACGTTTGATCAGTAATTCAACCATAGATCTCCAGTCTGAAAGTTACGTTTTATCAGTAATTAACCATAGATCTGCAGGCTGAATCTTACGTTTGATCAGTAATTCAACCATATATCTGTAGTCTGCATGTTACGTTTGATAAGTAATTCAACCATAGATCTGCAGGCTGAATGTTACGTTTGATCAGTAATTCAACCATAGATCTGCAGGCTGAATGTTACTTTTGATCAGTAATTCAACCATATATCTGCAGGCTGAATGTTACGTTTTATCAGTAATTTATCCATAGATCTGCAGTATGAATGTTACGTTTGATCAGTAATTCAACCATAGATCTGCAGTCTGAAAGTTACGTTTGATCAGTAATTCAACCATAGATCTGCAGGCTGAATGTTACGTTTGATCAGTAATTCAACCATAGATCTGCAGTCTGAAAGTTACGTTTTATCAGTAATTCAACCATAGATCTGCAGTATGAAAGTTACGTTTTATAAGTAATTAACCATAGATCTGCAGGCTGAATGTTACGTTTGATCAGTAATTCAACCATATATCTGTAGTCTGAATGTAACGTTTGATCAGTAATTCAACCATAGATCTGCAGTCTGAATGTTACGTTTGATCAGTAATTCAACCATAGATCTGCAGTATGAATGTTACGTTTGATCAGTAATTCAACCATAGATCTGCAGGCTGAATGTTACGTTTGATTAGTAATTCAACCATAGATCTGCAGTCTGAAAGTTACGTTTGATCAGTAATTTAACCATAGATCTGCAGGCTGAATGTTACGTTTGATCAGTAATTCAACCATAGATCTGCAGTCTGAAAATTACGTTTGATCAGTAATTCAACCATAGATCTGCAGTATGAAAGTTACGTTTGATCAGTAATTCAACCATAGATCTGCAGCATGAATGTTACGTTTTATCAGTAATTCAAACATAGATCTGCAGTCTGAAAGTTACGTGTGATCAGTAATTCAACCATAGATCTGCAGTATGAAAGTTACGTTTGATCAGTAATTCAACCATAGATCTGCAGCATGAATGTTACGTTTTATCAGTAATTCAAACATAGATCTGCAGTCTGAAAGTTACGTGTGATCAGTAATTCAACCATAGATCTGCAGTATGAAAGTTACGTTTGATCAGTAATTCAACCATAGATCTGCAGTATGAATGGTACGTTTTATCAGAAATTCAAACATAGATCTGCTGTCTGAATGTTACGTTTGATCAGTAATTCAACCATAGATCTGCAGTCTGAAAGTTACGTTTGATCAGTAATTCAACCATAGATATGCAGTATGAATATTACGTTTGATCAGTAATTAACCATAGATCTGCAGTCTGAAAGTTACATTTTATCAGTAATTTAACCATAGATCTGCAGGCTGAATGTTACGTTTAATCAGTAATTCAACCATAGATCTGCAGTCTGAAAATTACGTTTGATCAGTAATTCAACCATGAATCTGCAGTATGAAAGTTACGTTTGATCAGTAATTCAACCATAGATTTGCAGTATGAATGTTACGTTTGATCAGTAATTCAACCATAGATCTGCAGTATGAATGTTACGTTTTATCAGTAATTCAACCATAGATCTGCAGTCTGAAAGTTACGTTTTATTAGTAATTAAACCATAGATCTGCAGGCTGAATGTTACGTTTGATCAGTAATTCAACCATATATCTGCAGTCTGAATGTTACGTTTGATCAGTAATTCAACCATAGATCTGCAGTCTGAATGTTACGTTTGATCAGTAATTCAACCATAGATCTGCAGTCTGAAAGTTACGTTTGATCAGTAATTCAACCATAGATCTGCAGTATGAAAGTTACGTTTGATCAGTAATTCAACCATAGATCTGCAGTCTGAAAGTTACGTTTGATCAGTAATTCAACCATAGATCTGCAGTCTGAAAGTTACGTTTGATCAGTAATTCAACCATAGATCTGCAGAATGAATGTTACGTTTGATCAGTAATTCAACCATAGATCTCCAGTCTGAAAGTTACGTTTTATCAGTAATTAACCATAGATCTGCAGGCTGAATGTTACGTTTGATCAGTAATTCAACCATATATCTGTAGTCTGCATGTTACGTTTGATAAGTAATTCAACCATAGATCTGCAGGCTGAATGTTACGTTTGATCAGTAATTCAACCATAGATCTGCAGGCTGAATGTTACTTTTGATCAGTAATTCAACCATATATCTGCAGGCTGAATGTTACGTTTTATCAGTAATTTATCCATAGATCTGCAGTATGAATGTTACGTTTGATCAGTAATTCAACCATAGATCTGCAGTCTGAAAGTTACGTTTGATCAGTAATTCAACCATAGATCTGCAGGCTGAATGTTACGTTTGATCAGTAATTCAACCATAGATCTGCAGTCTGAAAGTTACGTTTTATCAGTAATTCAACCATAGATCTGCAGTATGAAAGTTACGTTTTATAAGTAATTAACCATAGATCTGCAGGCTGAATGTTACGTTTGATCAGTAATTCAACCATATATCTGTAGTCTGAATGTTACGTTTGATCAGTAATTCAACCATAGATCTGCAGTCTGAATGTTACGTTTGATCAGTAATTCAACCATAGATCTGCAGTATGAATGTTACGTTTGATCAGTAATTCAACCATAGATCTGCAGGCTGAATGTTACGTTTGATTAGTAATTCAACCATAGATCTGCAGTCTGAAAGTTACGTTTGATCAGTAATTTAACCATAGATCTGCAGGCTGAATGTTACGTTTGATCAGTAATTCAACCATAGATCTGCAGTCTGAAAATTACGTTTGATCAGTAATTCAACCATAGATCTGCAGTATGAAAGTTACGTTTGATCAGTAATTCAACCATAGATCTGCAGGCTGAATGTTACGTTTGATTAGTAATTCAACCATAGATCTGCAGTCTGAAAGTTACGTTTGATCAGTAATTTAACCATAGATCTGCAGGCTGAATGTTACGTTTGATCAGTAATTCAACCATAGATCTGCAGTCTGAAAATTACGTTTGATCAGTAATTCAACCATAGATCTGCAGTATGAAAGTTACGTTTGATCAGTAATTCAACCATAGATCTGCAGCATGAATGTTACGTTTTATCAGTAATTCAAACATAGATCTGCAGTCTGAAAGTTACGTGTGATCAGTAATTCAACCATAGATCTGCAGTATGAAAGTTACGTTTGATCAGTAATTCAACCATAGATCTGCAGCATGAATGTTACGTTTTATCAGTAATTCAAACATAGATCTGCAGTCTGAAAGTTACGTGTGATCAGTAATTCAACCATAGATCTGCAGTATGAAAGTTACGTTTGATCAGTAATTCAACCATAGATCTGCAGTATGAATGGTACGTTTTATCAGAAATTCAAACATAGATCTGCAGTCTGAAAGTTACGTTTGATCAGTAATTCAACCATAGATCTGCAGGCTGAATGTTACGTTTGATCAGTAATTCAACCATATATCTGCAGTCTGAATGTTACGTTTGATGAGAAGTTAGCCGTAGATCTACATACAATCTAACTTGTACGAATCGAGAATTCAATGAAACCCGTTCATGATATGGTTGAATATGAATTTATCTTAACACTTAAAAGTTTTACTCTACATCTTGATTTTTCTTTAATTAATAGTTGAATAATAAAAGAAAATATTCAATTCAAAAATTATTTTTAAAGGATAGTAAGTGAAAAATGTCATGTAAGATGATAATGATAAAAAAATGTGAACAAACTTTCAATACGATTGATTGGTTTTAAAATTATATTTTTCAGGCAGAGTTAGGGACATCCCTTAATTTTTTATTATTATTTATTAAATAAATCTATAGTAGATTTTACTAAGCTTATTGCTAAAACAACTATTTAACTTTAAGGTATTTTTTATAGTAATTGTGTTATAAAGAGAAAGGTAAATTTATGATAAGGGTAAAAAGAAGGTGTCCTTAACATGGAGATATTTAAATAGAAGTTTTATGTACATATTTTGATTTAAAGGAAGATTTACTGAACACTCAGGGAGAATGGATATGAGAAACCTTAATATAAACTAAAATCTGGCATAAAATATGTCGAGTAAGGATTTCCTTACCGTTACTGCGCATTTCCAGAAAACATAAATATCACACTTCCCCTTCCCTTGTTTGTTGTGTGAATAACGCTTTCCTCAATACATTTCACCCGTAAATACTGTTTGTGAAGTATTCTAGAATGTGTAAACACACATTTATAACTTCATTTGTTTATGTAGCACCCTCCATATGGAAATCATTATCCATAAGGATAGTTTATGTTTGTTAAAGTTTAACATATTCTATTAATATGATCTTACTTCATGCTCTACAAGTTTTTTTTTTTTAATGTAGAAAATATTTCCGAATGTCAACAATAAAAGTTTCACAGTTACAAAAACTGAGAAATATAGTTGAAATGTAGTGCCAGTGGCCTAGACCGGAGGGCTACGAAGTTACCGTAAGACAACGGAGTCAAGTAACATCGAGTGTGGCTGTCTCTTGGACCGAGAAATCTCGTCCTTGCACGCAACCCGCCTGCCCGGTCACTGGTGGTGATTCGGAAGTCACTCTTAAGCCGTTGGTCCCCAGGTTAAGTGTTGGAGAGGGCTTGTTAGCCCTAACTTCACCTGGTAAAATAAGACGATATTTTCCAATTTAAATTCTCTCTTCGATAGAACATTTAAGGATAGTAGATAATTTTAATGTTCCAACCAATGAAAGGTGCATTATAGATTCTCCAGAATACTTACGAAAAAAAAAACATTTCACTGGCCTGTCAGTGAGCAAAATACATTATGGACGAAAACGTATTGGAAAAATCGAGGGTTATTTTTGTACCTACTAAATACAATAATATTATTTACCGGTCAAAATAATTTACTAAACACATAAATTAGATGTGTACTGAATATTTGATAAGGAAAGGGAACGACTTATTAGAAAAGTATTATGTGGGCCACTTGAAAAAAGCTAAAAAGAGATAAATGACAATTATTTCTAAAGTGAGTTCCTCTACGGTGCAGAAACATGAACACTAAGAAGAGGATATATAAGATGAATGTGAAATTTTAGTATAATTATGGATGAGGATGGAATATTTAACATTGTACGATAAAGTGACTAATAAGGCAGCACTGTGACGAGTAGAAGAGGAGAGGCAAATAGTTGACGTAATAATGAGAAGAAAAATACAGTTTCTTGGAGAAATGAGGAAAGAGATAGGGAAATTATTGAAGGACTGGTGGACGTAAGAAGAGAAAGAGGAAGAAGAAGATACCAGATGATGGATGATATAGAGATGTGAGAAGGATTGGAGGCGGCGCAGAACAGAGGAACATAGAACTTTTTTTCTTAAAAACCTGCGGGGAGGCAGAAGTACCAAAGATAATGAAACTTAAGGTCTACGAAATCTTTTTGTCCACAGTTTTATGTTTAGTTAATTCTAAGTTTAGTTTCATTTTATGAGGTTAATAGTTAAAGGGAAATATACTATTATATTTATTTTAATAGTCGCATATAAGAAATCGTAATTTTATAAGTACCTCTTTGTTTATGTTACTATGTAATCTTTTATCATTCGCAAACTAATACTATAGTTAAACATCAACTAAAAAACACAGAATCAATGGAATGTTTGTAGAACAAGAAATCTCACCTATTTTTGAGTTCCATATATTGTATATAGTAGACATAATTTTGTTTTGTAATGACTTTTTTAAATGTTATTTTCAATAGATTTCAATTTCATTGAGTAGTACTTACGGTCCAGATTCCAAGCAAAAGCCATTTTAATAAATTAAATGTGAATCTGCTGGTAATTGGTCGTCATATAAAAATTTACAAATATATTATAATGTAAAAGGTAATATAAAAATAATTAAGTTACATATATCAACAACAATTTAATTTTAGTGTCCTTTTCGGACTTTTAACGTTAATTTACCACCACTACTTTTTCCGTTACTTTACCACTGTTACTTTTTTATCGCAATTACTGTTAGGTTAAGTTAGATCAGGTTAGGAGGTTACTAAAGTTGATCACAAACTGGTTAATCCAATGACTTACTGTCGATTGAGCTCTCCTTGAGTAAGTTCTCGAAAGCGATAAGATAAGGCCAGCGATGTAGTGGTCCTAGCGGATAAGGAATACCAAAGTGAAAGTAAATATTATTGGGGAACAGTTTTTAGAGCAATAGGCCCTACATAGTTGATGATCTTTTAGCCAAACGTCATTGGATCTTTTTCGTTAATTCACTATCATAACAATAACTTGGGTTAACCTAACATAACAAAACCAAACCTAACATAACATAACTAAACCTGACATAACATAACCTAACCTAAACAAACCTAACTGAACCTAACATAAAACTAAACTAACCTAACCAAAGTAGTGGTAGTGAATTAACGTAAAAGGTCCGTTAATATAAATGAAATACAGACATAAATGATTTAACATTTTAAATTAACTTTGTATTACATGCTTAGAACTTTAAGTTTGTCTTTTTAATAAATATTTTACCAAGCAGTCCCAACAATTAATTAAAAAAAGTTTAAAGATTATTGAATTATTCTTTTAATTGCGTTTGACAAAAACGTATCCATTAAAATATAATGATTTATGTATAAGTCAGTTAATTGCTCTTTTAATATTGGTATCAATGGAAAAAGACGTTAATATCAATAACTTCTGCAACAATATTGAAGTGGTAATGCCTTGAAGTAATAAAAACTCCCAATTTAGTGAAAATAAACATCCCACACTCCAAACACAACTTGGCAGTTGTGAAACTCTTTTAATATCAAATGTTTGGTTGAAGTTTGCTCATATCAGCGTTTTTATTTAATAGCCGACTTTCATTCTGCTAATCTCTTACAATAACAATTAAGATCACTCTATATCGGTAATAACGATTATAAATCCAAATGTATAGCGGGTAGTTTATAGGGTGTAATATAAATGGTTTCCTGGTTATATATATTTTGATTGTACACCTAATTTAAAGCAGAAAATTAAGGCTAAAGTTTTATCGAATTACGCTTTGTGTCTATCTGTCAGTTTTAGTTTGGAGAGAAAAATACACACAAGAATGGTTTGAGTGACTGAATATTTTGCAAACATCTTCAAATTAACACTACTAAACATATTAAAAATAACCATTGATTAATTTTTGCCATTTCAAAATGGCGTTTGTTTGTATATCTAAAATCACGATACCTTTTAAACTGTTATGCTTATCAGTTTTACAAACATTTAATCATTTTCAGTCAATGTTATTATAAATGTTTTGATTTTAGTTTCTATTGTAAACGTATAATGTAAGTGACGGAGTTTCGGAAAAAAGGTATTTTGCTAAATTCTATGGAAGATGTAGATACATGCAGTAAAATACATTTTTAACTAAAATACAATCTCCAATACTAATAGGCTTAAAATAAAAATTAAGGTACCGATAGGTTTGTAATAAAATTGCCTAAAAACTAATAACATTGTATACGAAATGTACCTAACAGTTTACGAAATTTTATTTCGTAAGTTTAAGTGGCCAGTGTCATTACTAATAACTAAAGTTTCCGGTAACGACCGCGTAATGGTGTTATTTACATTATTTACATCACCAAGCGTTTGGCCCATGCTGTGATGTGGCATTTCTCTTTTATTGGTATCTCGGTATGTGCGAAACGTTTAGTAATAGTGTACATAGCACCTTAACGCAGTTGTCACAGGAAAATATAGATTCTAGTTATGACTTCGGCCAGTTCAAACTGGTAGTTTGGCGCTCTCTCCCCAGCAGCCACCAGAAAACCCACTAGCATGTTCTCACGTGTAATACCCCATTATGCTGTTTATTGGTGTTACTTAAAATAATTTTGAAACATTTTAAGACAATTGGTCTAACCATTTTTGAGTTATTGATTTTTTTTAAACACAAACAAGCAGATAGACACTACACAAAGCAGAATTCAATAAAACTTTAGCATTAATCTACTGCTCTAAAATAGGTGTAGAATCCAAAAATATTTCCAGGACTACTTTTTCCTTACATTATGTATATGAATATCAATCTAAATACGGAATAGTGATAACAGTAACAATAGTTAATGCATTAACACAAGTAAGTTCTTCCTATATTGTTGAACATACTTTAGTGTAGTAACAGGTTGGCCAATAAATAAAGTAATAAGCTATCATGAATAACTGTTTCGTTTCTGAAAAGTATTAACAACCACATATTTACAATTTGAGATACATGTGTTTGACTGTTTCCTTCCAAAAGCACTTAGTAATGATTCTGCATCACAGTGATTCTTAATGGAGGACGTTGATGATATAATTAAACGTAACATATTTTATTTTTTAGTGACATAATACTATTCGTGACGAAAAAACAGCTTAAGTTTATGAAAGGGATGGAATAGGAAAAGTTTAGCAGTGGCCATGCTCAGAATTCTGTTACAGCCCGTAAACATACTTTCTCTAATTTTAAATCAATATGACGTTCTCCCACAATTTAGGAAAATTGCACATTTATGGAAATAACTTCCACCAAAAAAACTTTCCGAAACGTTTTTATTTATAAAATCTTAACGCAATCCTGCAACAAGTTCATAAACATACAATTTAGTAAGTATTTATTCCATATGATATAAAACTCAAAATCCTAACGTAAACAAACCTCTCGTCACCCAATGTTGTTACTCACATATTTTTTCACTACATTCAAATTGAAACTAAATAACCTAGATTATAACTAGCGAATGGCTTACAGCCAATCAACTACATACTTATAAACCTATATGAACTTTGTTAGAAATTTGTTGACTTATGGCAAAAACTGAAATTAAAAATATCAATCTACAATTTACACAGAATTTAACAAATAAAATGAGAACTACGTTAGTTGATACATATTTAAACCTAGTGTGGTTTTTCAAGATAGTAAAAATGTAAAGAAATATCAATATCTATCTAAAGAAATATCCCACACGTAGTAAATCTAAAAAATATCAATCAAAACCCTAAGTGATATTCAAAAGAATGTCGGTATTTTTTACAATGAGGAGAGCATATTAAAATGTTTAAAAGTGTATTATTTAGGCTTTAAATGTATTCAATTCCATTCCAAAATATTTGCTTTACTGAAAATGGGGGATTAGTTTACATTATCGTTGTAAAAAATATTCTTTGGATGTACATCAGGTTTACTTAAAATATTATTAATTCAAACACCAAGTTAAACGCAAGTTGATAGAAAATAAAAATCATGAAATCTTATGTAAATCGTTCACAGTGTAATTCGTACAAATTCGTAAATGAAAAGGTCTAATTGATAATAATAGAAAGTACACCAGCTTGGAGGTGAGCAACAAGATTACGGACAGGCAATCTAGGTGACAAAAGAAGCAATATACCTCAGCAATGGAAGCTGAGAGCCTGGGATCGCTGATAGCTCGGGTTGATGTGTGTTGTATGTACCATTAGTGAGGAAATGTGTTTTTGACGCAGCTAGTATGTTGTAGTAACAATTTGCGGAATAATTAACAATCAACTTGGACTGGTTTAGGTTTGCAACAAAATTTGCCTCCAATATGTAATGAAAATCTTTATTTTTGTAATCTATGTAGAAACTTTTTGGAGGAAATAAACATTATTATTATTATATAACATGTTTTTTAAAGTAAAATGTGAAAATTATGTAAATTTTTATGTAAAATATTAATTAATTCGTTTCATAAAGATTGTCATGGAAATATTACAATTATTTTCTTCGGTGAGTCAAATATATTACTTATTAACCATTGATACCCCAATTAAATACCCAAGCTTATGAACAATTCACGTGACAAGTTTTTTTTTTTGAAACAAATGTTAGACACAATAAAATCGCATTTTGTAGTAAACAATTACACGTTTTGATAAAATATTCTATTTAATAAAACGTATGGGCTATAACTGAAAAATTCCCATATGTTCATGGGGCAAGTAAAATACATGTAAACAAAATTGGTTTAGTATTATTATATTTTAAACTAGCTACAAATTATAGCCCTAAATTTAGCAATATCTTGTTTTTCTGGCAACATATTTATTTTTAATAAACGTTATCAATTTAATATTTTGTCTGACTCTTTTCAATATGTTTACTTTTTATTGATCCAAAATTTGACGTTTTTGGGAGCCATGACATGTGATTAAAATAAAAAAATTAGTAATTACTATTTGAATTTTCACTTTTAAAAACCTCATTTTGTTTCTTGATGCTTCCTATATATATTTAGATTTATCAATGACGTTATCGTGCACTGTCATCAAATCAAATATGCACGAGCAAAAGTTTTTGTTAAAAATGTATGTTTTAGCGAGGAGTACTTATTTTTGACAAAAATGTAGAAAGTGGATTTTTTTAAAAATTTAATTGAACTATATTTTGATATTTACTCCATCAAATTTATCTTTTTAGTACAAAATGTTAATAATGGAGAGAAATGAAATGAATTATTGACGTTATGTATTTTTAGGGACAGTGTTCATTACTATCCCATATTACTTGGCTAAGTAATTAGAAACTTAATTTAGATAAAGAAATGTAATGCTACTTTGAAATCAATAATTTGACTTAATAATAAGGTTTCAGTCGTCGTTCAAAATCTATTCACCAGTTTTGAGTTTCCAACTCCCTGACTTTCTTAGGTTTTACCTTATGCTTGTTTAGACTTTCTATTAAATTATGAACTCTAATTGTATCAATTACCTACTTCAACAACAATCAACTTCTGTTATTAAAGACTGGAATAATTGTTATTCAATATAGGTCTTCACACAAGTAAATCACACGGATTCTTAAAATGTTTCCAAACTTTCTAAAAACAATTTTAAGTTGAAGAAAAAGGTTTAGCATACATAAATTACAATCTTTCCAGGTCAGAAAATCATCTCCGATGCAGTAAAACGACAATCCGAATGGCAGTATTTATAGCTGAGCTCTATTGTGAATAAGTTACTTACCATAAAAGAAAGTTGACATTTGGATTACCTGGAAGTGGATGGATGTGTCATCGCTAAGGCTTTGGATTTACATTTTCAACCAATCAAAGCACCCAATATGGCTCTTAATACAGATTTATACATAAAAAGTGTCATCATTAAAGTTGTTATATGTACTTTCCTCACAGTTTGGAAAATGTAAGCACACCAACAGTTGTAAAGAATTGACAACAAAGTCTCTTTTATGAATACTCAACGAGCGTAATCAATATCTTATTTTATAGAGTTTAAAGATGTCAGTCCTAAATACATGGAACTATTTGTTTATCAAATGCACGTGGAAGAAGTCATTGTTACAAACTAAAGCCGACCATTCCTTAGTAAGTCTCATTAGTTACAAACTAAAGCCGACCATTCCTTAGTAAGTCCCATTAGTTAAAATCTTCGTGACTAATTAACAGCTGGTGGACTAATCAACATTTTCTAAATTTTAATTGTGGTTAAACTGAGAACTTTTACTTTATAAAGTCGAAGGCCGGGCTTTAACCGAGTTGTCTGCCGACAATTTTCAATAGATATTATAATAAATACTTACAAATACAATACATTGGAGCTTAGCTGGTAGTTTTAAGTTCAAGTTGCCTCTTAAGAGTGTAAAGATTTTCTTCCGAGAAAGGTTATGAGTTGAAAGATTGTCCTAGCTAACAAAATATGGTAAAATAAATATCTCTTTGTTTTCCAACAAGACCTGTTTTGAAGGATGTCCTTTATCTTCAGTAGCACTTCAAACTGGGCTTTTTTTACACAAGGAATTCAAATTCCTTTATTTGATTGCTTGAACCACCAACGGTAACTTTAGGGCGGGTTGGTGATTCAAGGAGATGGTGTTGTTGCCAATATTACTTTATTGAATTATTAAATGTTCTATTAATTTTTATTTGTTGTACAATCATGTAAAAAATTTGAATCTTCTCCGTTAATTTACTACCACTTGATAATTATTCTCTTGTTCTAAAGACTGTTTCCCAATAAGTTTTAAGTCCACTGTGGTATTCCTTATCCGCTAGGAATCCGATATCACTGGCCTTATCTTATCGCTTTCCAAGAACTTACACACGGAGAGCGCATTCGGCGGTAAGTCAATAATTGGATTTACAAGGTTGTGATCAACTTTAGTAACGACCTAACCTAACCTGCCTAACCTAACCTAACATAACCGTAATTGCGATAAGAATTAGTGGTAGCGAATTAACGGAAAAGGTCCAAATATTGTATTACTTTGAGGATCAGCTTGTTCATTTAATATTTAGAGATAATCTTGTTTTGTTGCTTTATACATTTCAAACTGTTCAAAAACAATAATGTTAATTCTTTCATTGCAAGTTTTGAAATTTTGGTCTATTCCCATGCTGTTTACCGAATATATTATATCTGCAAATTTTGATTTATACTTTTGTTCGGGATATGTTTTTCAAATCTGGGTTTGAAAGATCTGCCTGTTTAACCTATGTAGTATTTTGGACAGTCGTTACATTCTAGTTTGTAAACACCTATTTTTATAAATTTTTAGTTGAATTGAGACTTAACTGTCCTATTCAAGGAATAATAGGCTTCGGGCCACCCCTTTCTCCCTCCCTTATGAAGTGTCATGTAGTAAATTCATAATTAGCTCCAATTAGATATCAAGTAATTATATGGGCAAACGTATAAATATATTTTGTAACATACCATTTATTTGTTGAAACCAGTAAAAAAGGAGACAGCATAAAATAATGTAATTCCCCAACGGTACCAGTAGAAATGAGACTATTTTATATCGACAGGAAATTTTATGAAAAGAGTCTGACGTGATTCCTTCTAGACTCGTAATAAATCATATTTGAACCTGGAGCGTAGTCATATTTATGGTAGATAAGAGAAACCTGTACAACTTTGCCTTATAGCATGTAATTTTATAAGGAGCCATTTTTAAGTACCTGCTATATAAGTATGTGTATATAAGCCATAGAAAAATTAATAACAGACAGGTGAAAGGGTTGTTTAAGAACGGTTTATACGTAAGAGTGAATTAGAAAATTATCTCTCGGTGAGAGGATGTGAATTGTTTTTATTTCATGGAGTTAAGGGTCGTACGCACAGAATGGTCAGGGGTTCATAAAAGTTTGCTCATGAGTACTCTTAGATAAAAGTTTACTAGTTGACCCCTCCCTTTATTACCGCTATTTACTAATCGGAATTGGTTGAACACCCCATGAAACTGATTTATTCATGAAAAGAGGAAAGAACAAGAAAACAACAAGAATGCTAAAAAAAGATTTACAATAAAGTATCTACGTAAAATTATTAAGAGTTAGAATTCTCAAATGAGATTTATCATGAAATAAACATTGTATGTAAAATAGTAAAAGTGGTGGTTAACATTTATTTAGTAATAATTATAAATTTATTCATAATTATTATTGAAATTTATTTTAATAATATAACAAACGAGACGGAATACGAAAAATTGCGAGGAGAAATATTAATATAAGGCAATGACACAGTTTTATAGTAATTTCATCCATACCATTACTGTATGATGAATGTGTACTAAATATGTAGTTTTAATACACATCTAATAATTCTCTCTTCTCCAACTGAGAATTATTAACATTAGGAAAAGCCTATTTACTAAAGCCAACCTACAAAACCTACTCACATAGCTCTTGCAGCATAAATTATAGCCTCAGTAACATCCATAAAATAAATTCAGCTCATTAAAAATAAATTAATCCCATTAAAAAAATCAAATAATTGTAATAGTGAATTTTAAGAGATATAAAACAACTGTGTTTATAGCCTCAAATCATTTGAAAGTAACGGTGACTTTATATTTTAATTTAGTTAGGCATTTATAACCGAATCAATGTTGTGTTTAAACAAATTAAAAAAAAAAAACCAACAACGATTGTTTTGCAGGCAATCTATTTGTCAATGGAAGAAACAACTAGGTTAGGTTTTTTCCAGTTCTTTGTTAAACATACTAAATTAAATTTATTTTACCATTTGCTAATATTAAATCATCATAGGTTCAATAACTAGTACTTGTTTTGATTTAGATAAATTATGAATCTAATGACAAATAATTAGGTTACGTACGGCAACAATTCAAGAACCTAAAATTAATTTACGTAAAAAAATTAAATTTGAAGCAAGAATTAAATATTTTAAAGCTAAACTAAGTTTAATATTGTTAACAAACCATTAACGTTTACAACTAATTTACGACTTTAAACTATGTAAAATAAATAATACCTCATAAAAGAAAACTGAACTTTGTTTTAATATTTTTGAAATCAAAATGTATCTGTATTACGTAACTATAACCGTAAATGTATTAAACCATATCTTTTTGGGGATATAATCAAATACAACTGTCTATTTTTTACACTTTGAAAATGAATTTCTTGAAAAAGATTGCAAAAGCACAATGAGTGAGCAATATTATGCTAAGGAATGAAACAAGCATCGCCATACACATTGCATGAACTGTTTGTAAGTTTATTGAAAATACTTCAATATTTACACTTCACAAACAAAGACCTTTGTCCTGTCCAGTATGTTATGTTAAAACGTTTGTTATGAGAGCTTGCTGTGTTTGAAGCATTGGCGCTATAAATAACCTTTTAAGCATGGGTTTTGAAAAGAAGTTTTACTTTTTGTATAAATTGTAAACGAATTTTGTTCATAAAATATTCACTGTGTGCTTCCAAGCTACAGTGGCTAAAAACGTTTACGAATTGAAGTTACCTACAAAAAAAATCAACGTTACAATCATACATTTTTGTTATTCGTTACAGAAGCTGTAGTTTTGACCAGACTGTGATAGTTAAAAAGTATACTGTCACAGTCTGATGTTTAAGATATATAACATATTCATAAATGTAAATGAGTGTGCGGCCTTCAAACTAAATTTAAAACGTAAATTAAAAACTGCATGCATAAGCAACATTAAATTTCACTTAACCTTTCAGTGTAAGCACTGTCAACGTGGTGACTCATTGTTTACGGCTTCGAACTGAGCCTAAGCACCAAGGTTCAAGTCCCAAACTGAGCTAACAGTCAGTACTTCACTCGTTGAATAAAGTCAGCACAGACCAGCAGACCCATGTAAACTGGCAAGTGAAGTTAAAAAAAGTGAACCAAATGGTACAGTTCTACCTGCTGGCCGTGGGTACAACGGCACAACTACACACTTGAGAAGAACGACTCTTTTGAAAGAACAAACTCACAAGAACGGCTCGTAATCGACACAATATACAAACACTATTTAAGGAGAACAGCTCTAACTTTCGATCCTCTCTATTGACGTATTTTCTTAGAGTCAAGGTAATCAATCGGCAGCCGTAAACGATATGAAAGTGGAAGGACAATCTTCCTTATGACTTCTTCCTATTAAGAAAAGATTCCTAAGGCTTCATCAAACCAATCATCTCAAACTTTGACCAAACGAAACTACCAGTCTTACATTACTTCATTACTTGGTCCACCCAGCCCTCTGATATGAGCAGTTCACCCTTACCCTTTAGAGAGTTAGCTCACCTCCCTCTCTCACCTAGGACATGATTCCTTACCCTCATCGAACTAATCAACTTAAACAACTTTGACAGAATAACCAACGATCTATGGCTATGCTCTCATAACTTGGCCCAATATATGATCCCTCTGATATGATCAGTTTGCCCTTCACATTCTGGAGAGTTAATCACATTGACCACCTACTAATCTGTATTTTTGTCTTATAGACTTCCATCTTATTTGTTTATATAATTAAATACCACCGATGCGAGTGTCTGTTCATGTTTCACAAACGCTTTGTTAGTTTTATTGGTAAAGTATTACTGATATAAATATTGAAATTCAAATAATTGCTAACTAGACAAAATTGAAATTAAATCAAATACCATAGACACAAAAAAATAGTTTTATCTGGTAATTTTAAAGACAATAATCTATCTAATTTTCCCCAGGAAAATATTTACTATTTTAATAAACATACTTAACTATATGTGGTTTTTAATGATAGTGTTTTTAATTAAACTATACACATTATCTGTTATTCACTTGACCAATTATAAATGAGTATATTACATATTGATAGCTAATTAATGGAAATATTTAAAACATTAACAATTAGGGTGGTTTTTATTAGATTGCATGTTACTTTTAATTGGTCTCTTATAACATTAAAATACACCTTGATTAATATTAAAACTGTGTATTTTTGATTTGTAAAAAACAATTCTTGACATTAAACTTAACTATAGTTAAGTTTTTAATCTACTCGTTTCCCCAAAAGTGTGATAAAATAAGTAATGGAGTGTTTTAGACGTACATAAATTATAGCTTTAAAGTAATATAGGAAATAATAACTACAACATATCTCATGAACATTAATACACGATGAACATATTGAAGGCTCTAATTCGTTATTACAATATTTATGTGTATACGTAATATTTGTCTAGAAACAAAGAACCACTCAGAACAACATGTTAGTGCACTAATATACCTAACTAAATCAAACTTAGTACATACCCATTTTGTTAGAAAGGGGTCAAATGTGTTTGCTGTTCCTTTCTAAATAATAAACCACGGACTCATAACACTGTTCTAAATTAAAGCAAGGTCATTTGGTCTGTATTTAACTTTATCACCAGGGACTTTAATTTCACAGCTCTGGTTCATTAAGGCAACATCGTCTAAAGTGCTGAAATGGTCCATAAACGGAATGTGTTATTAACGGATTTTAAACAATCGTTTTTAAATATTAGTGCATGATATCTCATAATGTCTATTCATTTGTCTGTGATGGAATCGTCATGAAATTGACTGTATAATTCAAAATGGGAGTTGAAAAATTGAATAGTAAAAACGTCAGTATAATGAATGCAGGGACCGTCGTCCCATAGCAATGTTTTAATAATCAGTAAAATGCCTCTAGAGTTGAAAAAAAATCAAAAAACAAACAGTGTAATTTGTTCCATATGGATAGATCACATTGCTATTCGAATATTCCCGGATTGTTAGTATAAATGGAGAATTCAGAATTATGTATTAGCTGATATTTTTTAAAAACCTTCATACGTGGCAAACGAATATATACCCAGCCTCAACTTTACCTCAACCACGGTTCGAATACATCCCGAATGAAATATTTATGTCGATAAAGGATAGTCCGAAAACCTCCGCTAAAGTGCAGCATCAACTCATATATGTCTTTAGCCAACTACCACGGTCTATCAAAAACCTGAATAGTCTATGAATGAAAAGCGGCGTGGCAGCCAATCAGAGCGCGCATAGGCGCGACACTACTTCCCGCCACTACACATGCGTAAAACGGATATATCCTCAGTCTGCCACTCCACCCAAGCACATAGTTTACATCCCTTATCAACCTGTTTTTTGTTTTTTTAATTTTCAATTATGTTATTGTTGTTATTATTGTATTATAAATGACAGGTACTCTTTATTGGTTTTAATTAGTATATTAAAAATATTGTAAATTTTTACTTTTTATAATAATTGTACATCTGAACTAAAATTACGTTAAAAACCATAATTTTAATTTTAAATATAAACCTTTGTTTTTTTACTTTCCTCTATGATACTAAACCTTTAAAAAATTAACTTCTCGTTTCTTGAACATTTATATTTTCACATAATTAAGCAATAATTTAAAATAGGGTGGACTAAAATAATGTCCGCGTTTGAAGGGTTTTAAAGATAAAAATTTGTTTTGTAAATATATTACTGATAGCCGAGTTGGTGGCACTCGAGGTGCGACATGGACTACCTGTGTTAATCCCAGCGACCCAAAGGGCCATAAAACTGGCACTCGAGGTGCGACATGCCACCTCAGGTAGCCCGGCGAAGGGTTGCGGGGTTGTAGACGCGCTCTCTCTCTCTGTGTCCATATACAAAATAGGACCTACGTTACTAGGATAATCACACCATTTCAATAACTAGTGTAATTAAATACAGACTTTCACACTTAAAAGGAATCAATATTTTCCGGAAATACAATTATTTTTATTTCAATAAAAAGTAGTAGAACTATAATTGTTTCTGGACACTCCGATCTGCTTTACATAGCTAAATAGATTATTATTAGCTAACCTAACCTAACCTAACCTTTTTTTTAACAACCAAATTTTTAAACTATTTGACGCCGTTAAACATTTTTATTGTAATAAATTTCTTTGTTTAAGTTAAACTATAAATTGTCATTGAGCGATGATTAATTATTGAATCATCGTTAATCATGTGTCTCATTGTATGGCTGTAGTTTTCAGATAATTTTATCACTGTAAATATATCAACTATTAGCCGCCAGACCAACACGGCTACACTGCTAGCCGAAGCGCCATGTCGCACCTCGAGTGTTAGTTTTGGGTTCTCTTTCGCTGCATGTTGCACCTCGAGTGTCCAATTATGACCCTCAGGTAGTCCATGTCGCACCTCGGGTGCCCCCGCCGAGTTTACCATTGTTTCGAGCAATTTTTAGCTGCAGTTGTCAGGTAGCCAACGTTCTTTATCAATTATCAATAAATTTAAATGTCAATGGTATTGAAACCTTTTGCAATGATCTAAGTCTTTGTTTGTCATTGACAACATGATATGGCTCTAATTGAAATGATATTCATTTACCTGTTTTTATAAAAGTATTTCCCACCTAAATTCGTACACTTTTTGACTGTATATATCATGATTTCAATGGAAAATAGAAATAATATGGAAAAAGGCATTGAATGATATTAAGCATGATATAAAGTTCATATCTAAAATCCCTCGGTAGGTTATTAACTATCAGGTTCTACGGTTTTGGGAAAAGTCTTTTTGACTTTTCCGTTAATTCACTACCACTATATATATATATATATATATATATATATATATATATATATATATATATATTTTTTTCCGTTCATTCAATATCACTTGATAAATATTCTAATGCTCTAAAAACTGTGCCTCACTCATTGTTATGTCCACTGTGGTATCCATTATCTGCTAGGAATCCAATATCGCTGGCCTTATCACATTCCAAGAACTAACACATAGAGAGCGCATTCGGCGGTAAGTCATCATTGAATTTACTATTTTGTGATCAACTTTAGTAGTAACCTAACATAACCGTAATTTCGATAACAAGGTAGTGGTAGTGAATTAACGGAAAAGGTCCGTTTTTTATAGGTGCCTTTATAGTAAAATGACATATTATTGTACAAATACTGTTATACTATGCGTATTTATAAACAAAGATCATATGTTTATAAGTATCTGTCAACACAATTCTACTAGAACTGCAGTAAATCTGAGTATTGGAGTTTCTACACTATCTAAATTAGCCAATTTGACAAGCTCTTTTTTTTATCTATTCTGTTCACAAAAATTACTGGTTTCATAACGTATTTATTCAGTGATATATAATATAAAATTGTGTAAGAAATCAGTTGAGAGCTGGTTAATTAATTTAGGAAGAATAAAGGTTGACAAATTAATGTGTCATATTAATGCATAATTAATAGCTTGAATTATTTACATTGAGCGTATTGGCTTGTGCATGTGAGTTTTTCTGGGGGTGTGTGCGTATGTGTGCGTTTGTTACTGTGTATGTGTGTGTGTTTTTTTCTCGCTGTTTTGTTACTTTGGTTTGTGCTACTATTATTATGTTCTCATTTAGCCTCTGTTATAAAAATACTCCATTTTATGAAACACGTAAAGATTTTTTCGTGATGTCTACCATTTTCAATAATAATTTGCTGATGATAACTTCTCGGTCCGCTCACACAGGTTGTTTTCTTTGAGGGCGCATTGTGTTGTATTTGTTTCAATTTGTTACGACCTATTGTAGATTTTGATTTTTGATTTGATTCTACACAAAGAAAACTTCAATATTAAAACAAATTTTTGTGTGACAAGCTTTATAGTTCGATCCAAACCCTGACCAAGGTAAGACTTTGGGCGTGCCGGTGGCCGAGCCGACTAAGGCGTCAGGACTTTGAGACTGGGTAAGACCCTGGTTCGAATCCGGCCTAGACTGGAAGATTTATCAGTAACATTCACCTTCTACTGTACTGGATCGCCCCCTTACTCTGTCTGAATAAATTCTCCACTAAGATCAATAGTCCATAGGGAATGAGTGGGGTAAGGTTAAAAAGGAGGATTGGCTCCTCGTTAAATAAAAACAAAACTGACTCACTGCCTTAGCAAAGCTCATCCCAGCTCTCCAATGGGAATAAGCTTCAGTCTGACACCAGCGTAGAAATAATATATCTCATTGGAAAGAGGAAAATGGACTTGGACAATGCAGGGACAGTGTAGCCCCAGGAAAATTCAGCTATAGGATAAGAATGGACATATCGTTTAAAAATATTTCACTGAATATGTCCAATAAAGGTAACTTAAATGCGTTGGGAAAAACTTTCTAGAAATTCTTAAATAATACTGTTTTATTGATAAAAACCAAACGTTTACTCGGTTATTGTTTCAATTTATGATGTAAATTTTTAAAAGACATAGAAAAAAATATATGACGTTTATTGCCTTTTTTTAACTATCAATGTACATTGGAATAGTGAACATTTATGGTTATGTGTAAGAAAACATTATTTAACCAAATATTCTTGCCTAACCACTTATTGTATTTACATTAGTAAGACTATCTAACCAGTAAGAAATTCACCAACTGTGTAATTATTCATTAAAACTCAAAAGCATTTTATTCTTCTTTAAATTTATACTATTAAATGAAATGTTCTTGAATGACTTATTAGTTATTTCACAAGCTATGTAATTTTTTTTTTAATGAGAGGCCAACCTCCTTCTTAACCTTACTCTGCCCATTCCTCATAGACTATTGATCTGTGCGAGGAACTTAATCAGAAAGAGTAAGGGGGCGAACAGTACACTAGAAGGTGAATATTACTGATAAATCTTCCAGTCTAGGCCGGGTTCGAACCAGAGCAATCTCTAACCCAAGCTCAAAGTCCTGACGCTTAGACCACTCGGCCACCGGCTCGCCCAACGTTTTATTTCCTACGACAGTGTCATTTACGATTTTGTCGATACACATAAAAACAATATCTTACAATAAACATATGAGTACAATAGATACATTATAAAACAGATAAATACATATAATATAGTATAAATTAATAGATACAACATTCAATAATCAATACAAAACATGCAGATATCTACAGATAATGAACTTGATACAGTGATTGCATTGCAGGTGTATAGAGAAGGTAGATTAGAAATGGGGATCAGAGGAACCAATTATTTATGTGGTAGGGTAAAGAAGACGGAGAAGATTTAGAAGGAAAAGAATGGATTGATTTACTGTCGAAGTAGACGAGGTTGAAGTGTGAATAATTTTTTCTTGAATAGGATGATCGTTCACATTTATCGGAATTTTGGGATGAATATATTATAAAATCCTGCCTTGTGTTATAATACCCATTGTAAGGATTTCTAAAATTAATTTATGTTTGTAACAAAATATTTACGAATTTCAAAAATATACAGACTTGGAAATTTCTCATTTTTTCTAAAAGAAACGAAAGTCTACGACGAGATCTGAACGGTTTCTAACTATATTAAACTCCAAAAATTTACCTAGTTACTTATAAAATTTACTATGTAAATTTCTTTAACACTTAGAAACTAAGAAAAATAAAATGTTTTCCATACATTAGGGAAAATACAATACACCTAAAGCAGATATACAATACAGAATCAGAATATCTTTATTGATAACAGAAATACCTCTGCATAATTGCGTCAAATTATCATAATATACATGCTATACATGATATACATAATATTTACAAAAACAAAGAACAATAAAATAATTAACAGTATCCTTAATAAACTAAAGACTCGATTACAATTTATTTAGGTGGCCGTCTCTTAATTACTGTTTACAGGAGGAGAGGTGGACAAAAAATCCCCGACACCGTAGAAGGCCTTTTCAAGGAACATGCTTCTTGCCCCCCTCTCAAACCTTCCCACATCGCCATCCGCTTTAAGAGTCTCAGGCAGTGCATTGAAGAGCTGGGCCCCTCGGTATCTTAGGTGTCTTTCAAAGAAACTTGTTTTGTGAGAAGGAATGTCAACATTATTTGTTGGCCTGAGGTTGTACCTACTTTGCTTGTGATCAACGCGGAACATTTGAGGGTGTTTCTTTACAAAAGTGACACAATTGAACATGTACAAACAAGGAAAAGTTAATATCTTTTTCTGCTTGAAGATTTCACGGCAAGATGCCCTGTACGGTAAGTTAAAAACTATCCTCACTGCTTTCTTTTGTAGTTTAAAAACGAAATTAGTTCGAAAACATTCACTCCCCCAAATTGCAACAGCATATGATAAATGTGGAAATATCATCCCATAATATGCAGTAAGAAGCACCTTAGAATCAGCGAAAGCAGCCAAATTCCTCAAAACAAATATGCCAGAGCTCAGCTTATTGCAAACATAATCAATGTGATCACCAAACTTCAAATGTTTATCTATCCATATGCCAAGAAACTTTGTTGAGTCACAAACTTCGATCACATTATTTCCAATCAAGTAGGAAGATTGACTATTTTCTTTTGAGTTAGATATAGAGAAATTCATTACCTTCGTTTTTGTGCTATTGATAATTAATTTATTGTCAACAAACCACTGGATAATCTTCTCACACTCACCAAAGACTCTCGCCACAAGATCCTTAATGGTTTTTTGCCTTCAGAGAAACCTCGGTGTCATCACAATAAAGACAAATCTCAGCAAAAAGTTCAGATATACAATCAGGCAAGTCAACAATAAAAAGGAGGAAAAGGAGTGGACCCAAAATAGATCCCTGAGGAACGCCTATGTCAATATTGGATATTGAAGAATTCATAGATCGCCGACAGCCAGTACCATCCGTATAGGGCATTTGAACAGTTTGGGTCCTTCCACTCAAGTAAGAAGTGGTGGTATACAACAAGCAGCTCTTGTTTAATTGATATATATTTAAATAAAACGACGCATTGAAAAGATCGAGACTTAACTAAAATCTACAGTTTCCGGTGACAACCGCGTCAAGGTACTATCTACAATATTTACAAGATGACCAGACGTTTCACCCATACTGTGATGTGGCATCCTCAGTGGTTTCTCTGAGACTGAAATCGACAAGTGACCTTCCAGCTTTATAATAGGTGGTGGGGTGGGGACAGGTTGGCAGGTATGCTGGAGAGGGGGTGGAGGCACGACCCACGTGACCTACGGTCATTGGCCGAAAAATCAATATGGCTGACTCTTCCATTTTATTTCAATTTACTTAAAATGGGTTCCCATGTCTTTGGCAGCCGTATACTATCATCCTTATTAAAATTATTTCTTCTTTTATATATTTCTATGACTTCCCTTACGATTCTTGGGTAATAATGTGGGATGTTGGCAAGGACTTTAGTTTTGTCAAATAAAATTCCATGATTACTTTTTGTGCTATGTTCAGCAACAGCAGACTTTTCCGTATCTTCATTCTTAGTATGCCTTATATGTTCCTTAATCCTTGTGGAAATTAACCTCTTGGTTTCCCCTATGTAGACTGACCCGCAACTACAGGTATTTCATATACTCCAGGCATAGCTAATGGAATTTTATCTTTCACTGGCCACAGAAAATTCTTTGATCTATTCGGTGGCTTATAAATGGTTTTTATATTTTCTTTACTTAATAGCCTACCAATATTTTCCGTTGTTCCCTTTATGTAAGGTAGATACGCCTTTTTTGAGGTATCCTTATCTTGTCTTGGTATCTATTCTATTGTCTTGTTCTTTCCTCTGTTTCAAAGTATTGTTGATTGCTAATTATCCATTCTGTTTTAATGTTGAATGTAATATTTGTCTTTCTTTCTTCCAACTATTTTGATCTGAAATGTGAATGGCTCGATTGATTAAGTGTTTAAAACTGCATTCTTCTGTGCTGTATGATGATGGGAAGCAGCATTTAAATATATATTGGTATGTGTAGGTTTCCGGTATACTGAGTGGCCTATTCGTCCATCTCTTCTTCTCACAGTTAAAACGTCAAGGAAAGGCAGTCTTCCGTTATTCTCGATCTCCATTGTGAACTTGATATTAGAGTGAATAGAATTGATATGGTGCAGAAAATCATCCAATCTCTCTCTACCATGTGGCCACACAGCCCAAACATCGTCTACATATCGATACCATGCCTTTGGTTTCAAGTCAGACGTTAAATATTTGAAAAGAAGGCACTTGAAACGTCTGACTTGAAACCAAAGGCATAGTATCGATATGTAGATGATGTTTGGGCTGTGACGTTGTTAATATGATACTCAAAATTAAAGTGTGATAATAACGATTTAAACGATTTAAAAAAACTTTATAGTGAACATAAAAACAATGATGTATTTTCAATAAAATGTATACAATTTTAAATTATTTACTGATTTTTTTAGAGAAATTACTAAATTATTGGAAACAAAGTGCTTGCGGTTTTTAAAGAAATAATGCCTTGTATTAATAAGACATTTTAATTGTATGTAAAATATTGAACTATATACTAAAAATCAAAATATCAATTAAACTTTTATAAATAGAACATTAAAATATAAACCCCATCAATGTATTAAAATCACTCATTTTTCCGTAATCTGTGATAGAACAGATTTTTAACAAATTATTAATTAGTTTTTTTTCATACGAAATAAAATAATGTGAAAACGAAATAAATGTGAAAACATACATTTATATATAAACACTCACAACAAGAACAAGTCAGTGTATAATATCACTATACCAAACATACTAAATACTCATTTTCTTTATTAAACTTAAATTTGTTTGCTTTTCAATTATAAATACAGCATCATAATTACACTAGGTACATTCAACGGACTCCTAACACTGCTCTAAATTAAAGCGAGGTCGTTTTGGTCTGTATTTAACTTTATCACCAGTTACTTTAATTTCGCAGCTCCGGTTCTTTAAGGCAACCTCCTCTTAAATATTAAATGATTCATAAATAGGACGTATTAAAGGAATTATTCGTTGTTTAATCGTGCATTCGAGTTCACTCTCTAGGCTCAAAAAAACTGGAAGAGTATAAACCAATAATGCTTTATCGGTACACTACCGGAAGTGTAAAATAAAATTAGGAAATTTAGGTGTACGGAAAAAAGACCGCACTATAAACTAGTCCCAGAACGGCATGCAATTTATCTTACAGTACGCTGCGTAAAATATTTTGGAAATACTGCATGACCTGATAAATACGAAACGAATTGGAAAAATAGAGATGAAAACAAACATCAAAATAAAAATAACTAAATAAATAAATAAAAACTTGGGGCCTTTAACGATTGAATACATTTATTTATTCATAAGACGCCGATCGTCAAGATATGGGCGAATATGGATTTCGATTGAGTGTGATGAGTGTAGATGAGCGAATGTAGTCATTGTTACAAACTAAGGCCGACTATTCCTTAGAAAGTGTCATTAATTAATAGCCCAATGACAAATGAACATCCGGTGGTTATCAGCTGATCCTTCTCAAAATGTATTGACTTTGATTGGGATCGAACTGACAACCTTTAGCACATGAAGCTGGGATTTAACCAACTACGCTACCGACCAATTTATCATAAGTCTGTCATGTTTATGGCCTTGTTATGCACACACATTTAGTTCTTACTTATGTTCTTTAAGTTCATAAGTATTAAAAAGCCTTCCTGTCTTACGTTTATAAGGTTAGGTAAGATAATTTTCAAAATTGTATTTTTTATAAGATTAAAATGAGTTTTTTATAAGTTTTTTTAAGACTCTTAAACAAAAAAGTTAAAAAAAGTCTTTAAAAAGTGCAATAAGTTTTAAAAGTTTAAATGAATATTATAAATTACAATGAGATAACATAAATACCTACACTATCAGACTGGCTAAGAATTATTGGATTCAGGCGTTAATTACAAGTGAAATGCATATAGAAAGAAAATACTTATGCGAAATTAAATTAGTGACGGTACACAAAAAGGGAATATTTTATATTGCAAGGAAATGGTGTGAAACGGAAAACGACCGTTTTACTGAGAGTGTCCTCGAGAGCTCCGAAACATTGCTGCCATAATTCACGTTTTGCTTCAAGTCCTATCTTAGTCGACACAAAATCTAGCACATCTTAGTTGTTTTTTGTTAAAGAAAAAAACTGAAAAACTAAAATGGACTGATATATTGAGAGATATTGAGGACATTTTTGACCCACCCATACATGTACAGTGGTTTTTACCCACCCACCCACCCATACACGTACAGTGGTAATGACCCACCCGCCCACCCATGCACATACACTGGTATTGACCCATCCATACACATACACTGGTATTGACCCACCCGCCCACCCATACACGTACAGTGGTAATGACCCACCCGCCCACTACCAGGAGTATTTTTAACAGATTTGACTGTTTCTGAATGTACAAAAGTTGAAGAGTAATTTGTATAGTATAATAAAACAAATAATAAAACGCTTAAAGCAGTGGAAATATTGTTCATAATAACACAAATACCACATAAGCTATACAGTGTATAAGATTAGTGTGTATTTTATGTTTGTGTGATCAAGATTATATATGTACAAGTCTAACCAGCAGACATTCAATCATCTTCAAACTTTGCAATTCAAATCTGCTACATGCCTGAGCGAAAATAGTTTAAGTAATAGTCGATAGATCGATGTGGTTTTGAACTTTGAACTTTATACTCCCTATTTCTTAAGCCTATCCAATAAGCTATCCACTATGTTGGCAGCCCCAATTGGTATTTCTCTGCAGCTTCCAATATGAGTTATAACATGAAATGTATTCGATACGATTTTCGTTTTGTACTTTAGTATTGTTTGAAAGCAAACACGCTGAGATCCATTCCTCCTAATTTACATATACAAGACTATCTTTTATAAATGTCTTTACTAGTTTTACTACTACTATTTCAAGTTTTGTCCTATAAATATATATAAAACTATTAAAAATTATCAAATCTGCCAGAACAACGACAAAACTTAATAGGAGAGGCCTTTTTAAGTAAACTTAATAATAGCATCAAGATTATATTTTCAAATATGAAAACAACAGTTGGTTTATAAGATAAATCATATACTACTTAGTAAATGGATTGAGGATTCTAAGAATTTTCATAAAATTAGTTCATTCCTTCATTAAAAAAACTGTTTACTAATCATCTACCTAGTCAAAATTTTACCCGTTGTTGATCTTAAAATTATTTGATATTCTTCGATGAACATTTTGAAAACATTCAAAATTAAAGAGCAAAAAAATATAATTTCATTACATGCATCTTAATCAGATAATATTTTACTTAATTTATGAAATATGCTAGGAAAATCGCCAGTAAAAAAGCTTATTAAAAATTATTTAGAGATGACAAAGCTATTAAATTGTTGAATGTGATGACAATGGTATTGTGGCCCTTTCGAATCACAATAATAAACTCTGTGATACTAATATTTAACACAATTAAATGGTTTAACAGTGCAGATGAACAGTATCATGAAAAAATTACAAGATCCTCAAGCAAAAAATATACAATTGCTGAACAACTTACCCTATTCTGAAGATAGACGCAAAGGGAAAATGTTAACATCCAGGTCAAGTCATCAGTTTGTAAAGCCTCTTATATCATTCACGTAACTTTCATTACAACTTAAGCAAGTTTCAGCTGATATTAAAAACATTCAACCAATATCAACTGAACATAATCTTTCGAGTCATTCAATCGACGGATCAAGTTTGTAATCTTTATTTATTGAATAGACTTAGAACTGATGTAGGCAGAAGTGATTTAATAAAAGTTTACATCTAGATACAAGTAAAAGCTGCAGCTGGATGCTTCGAAATGTACGTTTAGGGTAAAATGGAGCGCATAATTGGATTAATAATGTGATAGTCACGTAACGTCTGAGGCTTTGAAACACGTATACAACGTCCTGCATTATATAACGTCATGTATATTACAGCATTTGGACAGAGCAATTCCAGTTGATTAAGTCAACTTAAATTGTTAAATGGTCCAGTTAGTATAGTTATTTTTGTCGTTATTTTAATTATTTTTTAAATATTAGAGAAACAGTAGCTTTTAAGAGAATCATCTATTGTTATTTTACTATATAATTATATACGAATAAAATATACATTAGTGCTGTTATTTCAGCAGAAAGTATACAGTCAGTTCTGATTTTCTTGATATTTAAACTATTCTTGTCCTTTTTTTTTTTTTTTTTTTGTAATATAACTAAGTCACAAGACTAACGATTTAGTTATTAACAACCTAAATTTAGAACATAAAATGCTGTAAATGGATGGTTTATTAACTCACAAAACAATATGTTTGATGGTGAAATTGTAACTATTCAGTACTTTGTTACACCTAACAAAGTTTCAAAATATTTCTACAAAATACGAATCATAAGTATATAGATAACTGACACCATTAGCTGGTGATCTACTGAGCACCGGTGATTACCGGTTGCCAATAAATCTATATTACCGTTACTGTCCGTTACTGACGGGTCATTTCACTTTACGTCCGTGGCTAACGTTGTGGACAGAGTGGACAATGCGATGACTTTCAGGGGTTTCAGTTTTATCTCCCTCACATATACATAACTCACCTTACAACAATGCACAAATAAATTTCAGGAAAAAACACAAACTGTCGTTTACTTGTGTAGATAATATAACAGTATTATTCATCTGTAATTACTGTCATCGAAGTAATATTGATTGACCATACTTAAATGATTTAATTTCTGTATTAGCATATTACGTGTTGGCAGAAATACATGCCAACGTAACACAACACAAATTATTGTGATTTTTTTTATATAATTTGTGAATTCACCATCTCTCCTATGTAAAACACAACAATTAGATGAATAAAAAGAAGTAAATAGAAAACACGTTTGCAGTATTTTACAGTAGGTAAATCTTTCTTTAGTTATTTACTGGAATGTTTTTTATAAGAGTTGTTCTCTTATACAAACAATTCCAGTAAACAACTAAATAAAGATGTATCTCTTCACTGCAATGGACAGTTTATACAAAGAGTTGTTATCACATTTAAGAAAATTAAATTAGTAGCTTCAAATGGAATGTGAAGATAAATTCTGTAACTCTGAATATACTGAAATAAGTGTAATAATCCTAACTTGTTTTACATAATTCAGATAGTAAATTTTAACAAAATGACGTAAAAACATGGAGCTGCCTTTAAAATTTGAAAAATGAATTATCAAACGTATCGAAAAATACCAATACAGTATTGTAACAGATTCAATTAAAAATATACACATTTAGATATTCTGTACGTTTTTATAAGGCTAGGATTATGAATAATTTAATTTTAAACAAAAATGTGATAACGATTGAGCAGTTTAATTTTTATTCAGGAATTGTTCACGAAATGTATTTCCTAAGAATAACAGAAAAGAAAAGATATCAAGAATGTTTATTGATTGGCATTAAACAAACATATTGCATAGTAGCCTCAGAGTTTGGACTAACATTAGATTTTTTTTAAAGTTGAATAGTACAAATAAAAAAGTAAACTATGATAATTCCTTACGAGGTAAATATAAAACATTCCTCGTAAGGACGAAGGAATCATAAGAAATATATAAATCAGCCGAGCATGACAGAAACTTCCTTACTATGTATAAACTTCCTTACAATGTATGGCCCTGCATCAATCAGCCGAGCACGACAGAAACTTCCTTACGATGTATGGCCCTGCATCAATCAGCCGAGCATGACAGAAACTTCCTTACGATGTATGGCCCTGCATCAATCAGCCGAGCATGACAGAAACTTCCTTACGATGTATGGCCCTGCATCAATCAGCCGAGCACGACAGAAACTTCCTTACAATGTATGGCCCTGCATCAATCAGCCGAGCATGACAGAAACTTCCTTACGATGTATGGCCCTGCATCAATCAGCCGAGCACGACAGAAACTTCCTTACGATGTATGGCCCTGCATCAAAAGGTTTTTGGTGTTTTACCAAATGAAACTATGCCATTACAACGCTTGATCTCCTCCGGTAGGTCATTGTAGAGTATGACACGGTGAAGCAGCCAAAATGGTAGTAAGTGGTGTTTCACTTCAAAATATTCTGTTTGAAGTTCCGAAGTCATTACGAAGCAAATATCTTATGCTTTTCCGAAGTTAATACTTTTGACTCGACCAGTCTATGGACACATTTTAACAGATTATTAGACTCCACTAGAAATATTCATATTTAGTATTGGTTTACCAGTTTTTAAATTCACTTATAGCATAGTCAATATATATTCCAGTTATAAGTATTTTTCTTGTACAGAAAACTCTCATTTCAAAGCTCGCTCTGACGGATGAATAAATTAGTTTATGTATGCAACCAAGTACCCGAAGCGTACTGGTGTTTGAAGGATGGAGGTAGTATATATGGGTTTGTATGTCATACACACCAGCATTTGTGAGATGGTTATCGCTAAACAAATTTGAAATAATTAATATAATTGAAATTGACCTCATTGAACAAAATCTTTAATTAGGTATTATGTAAAATATTTCAATTACCCATCACATTTATTCTGTAAGTTTTACCAACAATTAAGCATATAGTAAAGTAAAATGTTTTACCTAAAACATAACATTTTGATATGGTGGAGATAATATCTTTTTTTAATCTACATAAAACGCTACATTTAACAGATTGAATCTTGTAGATTACTGCATAACGTTTACGAAAGAGGGAAACTGCAATATCATGCAGGTTTGTTGTTATATAAAATTCGTGATTTTGTCCGTTTTGTATTAGAAGATAGAAAATGAAAAATAACAATCAATCTTATCAACTGATTCATAGTTAAATGTTATATTTCAGTCGTATTAATGGCAGACATTTAAGTTTATGTTATTATAGGTCTACAAAAGAAAGATGTGACTACTGTGCGGAAACTTTACCTTTAACGAATAACTAATAATACTAATTAGGGTAAGATCTTAAAAGTAAAATTCATAAAATTTGAAACATAATTAGTAATTACTTTTAGTATATTTATTGGTCACTTAATACGTTCAGTTATTAAAGAGACTGGAGCATGTATGTGTAATGTTTGTCTAAACATAAAGAAGAAGTCAGAACAAGAGTAAATTCGTGCACTTGTATCACCACATAAATAAAAAAAGGGGAAAACACACGAAATACTCATTTTCGTAATAACAGTTCGTTTAATATTCCATTGTAAATATTATGATTAAACCCCGTACTTTTAACGAACTCTTAGCACTGGTCTGAATTAAATAGGGATCATTTAGATCTGTATTTAACTTTATTATAAGAGATTTTAATTTGGCAGTTCTGGTTCATTAACGCAACCTCCCCTTAAATGTTGAAATGGTCCATAAACGGAACGTGTTATTTTGGTATCATACGTTGTTTATTTACAATATTAGTACATGGAATTACTACCTAGATAATAGGGATTAAGGGTGATTGCGTATCACGTATGACATTTGAACAGAGAAAGTTTGTCTACCTAAACAAAATCATAATAAAAGCATGTTGCTTCATTAAGCACTTACTTAGATATTTAAGTTTTTTTAAAACACTTAATTTTATGTTTATTATGTTGTTAAATAAACAATATTTTAGAAACTACCTACATTCTATAAGGGAAAAAACACACGAAATACTCATTTTCGTAATAACGGTTCGTTTAATATTACATTGTAAATATTATGATTAAACCTCGTACTTTTAACGAACTCTTAGCACTGGTCTGAATTAAAGAGAGCTCATTTAGATCTGTTTTTAACTTTATTATAAGGGATTTTAATTTGGCAGTTCTGGTTCATTAACGCAACCTCCCCTTAAATGTTGAAATGGTCCATAAACGGAACGTGTCATTATGGTATCATAAGTTGTTTATTTACAATATTAGTACATGGAATTACTACCTATAAATGGGGATTAAGGGTGATTGCGTATTACGTATGACGTTTTAACAGAGAAAGTTTGTCTACTTAAACAAAATCATAGTAAAAGCATGTTGCTTCATTAAGCACTTACTTAGATATTTAAGTTTCTTTAAAACGCTTAATTTTATGTTTATTATGTTGTTAAATAACAATATTTTACAAACTACCTACATTCTATAAGATGACTACCTACATTCTATAAGATGACTACCTACATTCTATAAGATAACTACCTACATTCTATAAGATGACTATCTACATTCTATAAGATGACTACCTACATTCTATAAGATGACTACTTACATTCTATAATATGACTACCTACATTCTATAAGATAACTACCTACATTCTATAAGATGACTACCTACATTCTATAAGATAACTACCTACATTCTATAAGATGACTACCTACATTCTATAAGATGACTAACCTACATTCTATAAGATAACTACCTACATTCTATAAGATAACTACCTACATTCTATAAGATAACTACCTACATTCTATAAGATGACTACCTACATTCTATAAGATGACTACCTACATTCTATAAGATAACTACCTACATTCTATAAGATGACTACCTACATTCTATAAGATAACTACCTACATTCTATAAGATGACTACCTACATTCTATAAGATGACTACCTACATTCTATAAGATAACTACCTACATTCTATAAGATGACTACCTACATTCTATAAGATGACTACCTACATTCTATAAGATGACTACCTACATTCTATAAGATGACTACCTACATTCTATAAGATAACTACGTATATACAAGAGAGTACATTAAACATCTGCATGTCAAACTATATAAAATTAGCTATATTCAAAGAGTATATTAGAGGCAAAACAGATAAAACAGAAAGTATATACGCTTAAATAAACTTTCAGCAACGATGCACAAAAAGGAAATATTTTATATTGTAAGGAAATTGTGTGAAATAGAAAACAGCCGTTTTACTGAGAGTTTCCACCAGAGCTACGAAATACTGCTGCCATAATTCACGTTTTACTCCAAGTCCTATCTCGGTTACCACAGAATCTAGCACAGGATCAACTACGAGGAGAATTTTTAAATAAATTTAACTACTTCTAAATAGTTATGGACAACAATTGAAAAGTTATTTGTATAGTTTAATAAAGCAAAAGAATTAATCAAAACACTTAAAGCAGTGAAAATATTGTTCATAATGACACAAATACCACATCAGCGATTCAGTACATAAGATTAGTTTCTTTTTTGTGTTTGTAGGATCTAGATTATATATGCACAAGTCCAACCAGCAGGAGTTCAATCATCTTCGAGCTTCATTGCAATTCAAATCTGCTACATTCCTGAGCGAGAATGGATGAAATAATAGTAGATAGATCGATGTGGTTCTGAACTTTGCACTTTGCACTCCCTATTCCGAAAGCCTATCCCATAAGCCATCCACTATGTTGGCAGCCCCAATCGGTTTTTCTGTGCACCTTGCAATATGGATTATCACATGAAATTTATTGTATAGAATTTTGGTTGATTTTCATCGGTAAAAATAAATATGTGGTATTATTTGACTTGAGACCAACAGTGATCCATATCAATTTACAAAACCAGAAATTCCATCCATGTGGCCTGCTTATGTTTTAAACATTATTTTCAAGCTGAAAGTATAGGGATACAGTATGAAAAATTAAACAAATTATCACATCTGCTACAATATTACTTAAACTGATTGTGATGAAGCATTTTATCCTGGACTTAACGGCATCTCACTTATAGTTCCAAATATGAAAACTTATTGTATTTTAAAAAAGATAATCTAGATTATTATAAATAAATAAATTGTGTATTCAATAAATTTTAGAAAAGGGGTGGAAAAATTCTACGCAATGAACTTTGTGAAAATAAGTGTTTACCCACTTAAATCGTCAGTACATTCTCGCAGTTACCATTGCTGAACAACATAGCCTATTCTGAAAATAGACGCAAAGAGGATAGACTGTCAGTCAACATGAAGATCAAGTCACCATTTTACGAGTCTTCCTATATGTATAAGTCGGTTCAGTTCACGTAACCTTCATTATAGTATGTAAATTTAGTTTCAAAGTTCAAATTGAAAATTAGTCGTCCAATATTAACTGTAAATAATATTTGGAGCCATCCAATCGACACATCAGGTTATAGTCTTGATTGAACTGAATAAACTTCGAACTAGAGTAGGCAGAAGCGATCCAATAGAGTTTAGACCTAGATGCAAGTTATAACTGTACATTTAGGGTTAAATAGAATGCACCCTTAGAGCAAGAATGTGATAGTCATGTGGAGTCTGAGGCTTTGAATCACATAATCAGCATTCCTGCAGTTTACATGTTACAAATATTACAAGACTTGGATAGAGCAAACGCTTAAATTGTTAATTTGTTTCTTAGCCTTTTGTTGTGAAATTGATTTAAATTTGAACTAAATATTATTTCATGAATGATAAAGGTTTTTTGTGCTTAGCATATCGCAGATAGCGGGAGGAGCTAGCCCTTAAACAAATATAACTCTGATTAAAAACGTGCTTTATATAAATGATTACATAATGAATTTGATTAACCGTAGTTTATTTTTAAAATAATACTAATAACAGATGAAAAATAGGGATCATTATTTTAACCATTTCAGGGTATAGGGTTATTGTCATAGACCAATACTATTTAGTATAGACATGACTATTTTGAGTCTAGAGTTTGAGTTTGACTACCTAAGTACTTCAAATTGTTGTAACATCTAAAGTTGTACCTAACACTATTTTATCATCATTAATGTGTTACTTGTTTGAGATGAAAATTAAACATAGCCTTACATTGCAATGCCATGTAACAAAATTACAAAGGAAACTATACATAATATTTACACAAAAAATTTTGTTTACTTCATAAGTATTGCCAAGAAGCCCCTATGTACAACGTTATACATTTATATAGTTTAGAGGGTCTGTATATAAACCTGATTATAATAGACATGATAAGGGGTTATTGTTTGTTTATTTAAACCTATTATAAAACATAATGCAAACACTTTAAAAATAAACAATTTTGGACGGGGTAAGCTTAACAATTAGTAAAGTGGTAAGCAAGGCATTTTGTTGATTTTTCGTTTGTTCTTATTTAGAAAAAGTAGTTTATAAAATTACCTATTAGTTGTTTACCCTGTACGAATACCGTTACTGCCCGTTACTGACGGGTAATTTCACTTTACATCCGTGGCTAACGTGGTGAACATAATGGAGAATGTGATGATATCAGGTGTTTCAGTTTTACTCCCCTCACTATATATCAATCACCTTACCACAGTTCACAAATAATTTGCAGAACTAACCTAAAACTGTTTGTTCTAATGCGATTGTTAAATTAGTAAATTCAAACTTTTGTCCGTGGAATATACAAGTATTATCTATAGGCCATAAATATTTGCATCTGTATTCACAGACATTGAAGTAATATCGATTTAGTAAACGGAAATTAGTAATAAACTCTTTAATGGGGCATTTCCCTTTAATTCACTACCACTACTTTAGTTAGGTTATGTTAGGTTTGTTAAGGTTAAGTTAGGTTTATTTATATCATGCTCGGTTTGGTTATTTTATGTTAACCTAAGTTATGGTTATGATAGTGAATTAACGGAAAATATCCCTTTCTTGTAATATGGTAATATATTTATAGATTATATACACAGTAAATATTCTTAGCTTAACAAACGTGTTTGTACAAGTTTAACCACCAGACGTTCAATGATATTCAGAATTCAATGGTATTGAACCCACTCACGCACCTATAAACGTAGGAAAATAGGAAAATAAGTAGAAAATCACTCGCTATGATTTGTTGTTCCAGATTTATGTGATTGACAGTGCAGATCACAAACGGCTGGATGAGACAGGCTTTGAACCATCAGAGCTTTTGATGGACGAGAAACTAGTAGGTGTGCCTGTGCTAGTATACGCCAACAAGCAGGACCTCCTGCATGCAGCGTCAGCATCAGACATTGCTCAAGCCCTTGCATTGCACATGATTAAAGACAGGCCGTGGCAGATACAAACATGAGTGAGGTAATAGTCGATAAACCGTTGTGCTTTTGATCTTTGCACTTTGTACTCACTATTACGAAAGTCCATCCAATTAGCCATTGAATGTGTTGGCAGCTCTAAACGGTGTTTATCTGCAGCATCCAATACGGTTTACTACTTTCCATTTATTGTATAGGATTTTACTTAATAGTTTTTCCAGTATTAAAACTGTTGGTTCCAGTATTAAGTCCGGGTTTAAATATTTAGTAATTTTGGTGTGAAACCCGCAGTAATCTATCACACTTCATTTATATACTAGAGTCATTCGTTCATCCATATGACCTACTTGTACAATAAAAACTTTTTTCAAATTTTTTTATCAACATTGTTTATTTATTTGATTAACAGCTGTTAAATAAAAACAAATTGAATAAAATTGTGGTATGATAAACATTTAAAATTAATAAATAATTGAGTAAAGTATTAAATTATTCATAACATCACCTGTGTTAAATTGGATGGTATATTTTTTAATGTTCTTTAATTGTTGGAATTTGTATTTATATTTTGATTTCCAAATCTTCAAACTCAATATTACGACCGGCGAAGCGAGCGGGTTCAGCTAGTGATTTATATTTTAAAAGGCTGAGTTTTGGTTTCTGATGGTTGTTTTAACTTAAATCGTTTCAAAGTAATACATTTTAGTTAGGTGTATTGTCAATATATTTGAAAATATCACAGCAGTTAACTACCACACATTTATTCTACAAATGTTACTAACTCTTAAGCATGTTAAGTATATGTTAGTATGTTCTATCTTTGTTCTGATCGAGCCCATTCTAAATTACTATAATTAAGCAACATATAAGATATAACAGTTAATTATCACAAATATTTTGTAAAATTTTACAAACCCTTAGGCATATTGGAAGGTAGAATGTTATCCACCAATTATAAAAAAAAAAATAAAAATAGAACGAGATAATCTCTAGTCTAATATACATAAAACGCTGCATAAAACAGATCGGATCTTGTACATTATTTGCATAACATTTACAATAGAGGTAGGCCTGTGATAATATTATGCGAGAGAGAGGTGCGTTACAATATTTGTGACTTTATTTTTTTAATAAAACTCAAAATAAAAAGGCATTTAATTTACATGTATAAATTGCTAAATAGTTTATTTTAACTATTAAAGTGTATTCAAGATATAATTTTTTTCTTTTACAAAAATAACATGTACAATCATCACTTTATAGATCCTTGTAACCTAAATAGATTAACTGAAAGCAGAACTACTGTATTATCTAAAATAAAAAGTTAAAATCTATTTTGGTTTATTAATGGTTCCTTTATTATCTTTAATAATTACTAACAAATATTATGATTAAAACACGTACATATAGCTTATTCGAAATACTCTACATTAAAGAGAGGTAATTTTCGTCTATATTTAACTTTAATTTTAGGGACTTGAATTTAGCAGTTCTGGTTCATTAAGCCAACCTCACCTTAAATGTTGAAATTAACCTAAACGAAACACGTTATTAAGGAAATAAAGTATTAATTTATAATATGAGTATTCCAATAAATTGCACGAATCAAAATAAAATATCCTTATATCATGCATACCAATGACTAATAAAAATGGAATATTTGTCTTTAACTTTTACATTTCATCCTTTTTTTATTGTTCAATATACAGTCCCGGAACAGTTTATTAATGTTTGCAATATTAAAAATGAAGCAATAAAACTTGGTACATCACTACTTCACCTGTTAATCTGATTTTTGTAACTGTCCTTTTTCTGTCATATCAAAGAGATTATCCGCAAGGAGTTAGATGAAAATCTTAAATGAGAGTATAGGTCGAGTACTATATCAAATTAGAGGTATTGAGTAGTAAAACATAAACTTATAAGTTTGAACTAAAAAATTTACTCTTTAAAAATGACGCTGGTTTAAAATTGTAACAAGTTACAAATTAAGCTTCTGTTCTAGACGGTTTAGTATTATTTGCTGAGCTCAAGTTGGGAAAGATAAACTTTTTGAATACCTACTGGAAAAAAATAGTTATTTAGAGTAATTGGTGACTTTTCACTTCCAATCGATGATGGTACACAAGAAGTAAAAAAAAAAAAAAAAAAAAAAAAAAAAAAAAAAAAAAAAAAAAAAAAATAGTATAGGTCAATATGTTCATCATTTTAAAGAGGCTGTCTAGCACATGTGCATACCATAAACAGCACTTAAAAAGGTTGATCCAGTACAAAATGGCAGATGTTCAATGATTTTCTTGGTTGAAAGCTTTGCATAGAGGCACAATAGTCAAGTACATATAAAGTGAAATAAAAAATTACTTGATGCACATTCGTAAAGCCTATCATTAAATTGATTTGCATTAAAGTGTTTATTAAAAAGGTTACATATTTTGTATAATTTTACATAATAGTTTTATATTCAAAATTCCAATTAGTCCGGGTTATATTTAAATTTAGTGTGAAACCATAATTTACATATTTTATAGGTCACGTTTCCAATGACATACTTACTCTTTCTTTTTTATTTGTTTTTATTTTTCTGTAAATAACATTAATAAATTGTGATGTAACATTAAATTACTAATATTATAAAGTATTAAATTACAAAACACCTGTTTTTGGATGGTGTATTTTTTTTTACTTACATGTTATTAAAAATATCTTTGATTTCAAATCTTCATACTCAAAAACTGCGAACAAGCGTATCACTAGTAAATTTATATTTAAAAGCTGAGTTTTGTTCTTGGTTATTAATAATTTTCAAGATACACGATTAGTAATTTAATATTGAAATATCAAGGTAATTAAACATTATTCTACAAATGTACTAATCTTAGAGTTAAATATGTTATAAGTTCTATTTTTTCGGGACGACGCCATTCAAAAGCTACAATAAGAACATATAAATAAAATTAATTATCACATATATGTAAAATTTTACAACCTAGGCATATTAAAATTATCACCAATTTTATAATAATAAATGCAAAAATAAAAAAAAAAAAGACGAGCATTAACCCTATTATATACATTTTAAAACGCGCATAAAACATGATTCGTTATTTGTAATTATTTGATAAGCATTTACAATAGACGTAGCTGAATAATATTAACATGAGAAGTGATACGTTACAATTTCTGTGTATTTATTTTTTTGAAGTAAACTCAAAGAAAAGGCATTAAAGTTTAAGTATAATTGCTAAATAGTTTAATTTTAGCTATGAAGTGACAAATAAAATTTTTTATTTCAAGAAATGGTCATCATCCTTTATGACCTGAATAAATAGATTAACTGAGAAGTTCCTCCTGAGTTCTAAAAAAAGTACAAATAATTTGGTTATTAATGTTCCTATTCTTAACAAATACTAACATAATTAATGATAATATCAGTAAATTTAAATAGCTTTTCGAAATATCTACTTTAAAGAGAGTAATTTTGTCTTATTAACTTAATTTTAGGACTGAATTTAGAGTTTTTTTAAGCAACTAAACAATTAAATGTTAATTAACTAAAAAAGATTAGAAAAAATTGTTTAAATGTATAAAATATTCAAAAACCCAATCAGATAAAAATATCCTTATTTGATGGGTATTTTATTAGCACAACACCAACTACATACTATACTGCACACACACAAACACGCACACACACACACACACGCACACACACGTACACACACACACACACACACACACACACACACACACACACACACACACACACACACACACACACACACACACACACACACACACACACACACACACACACACACACACACACACACACACACACACACACACACACACACACACACACACACACACACACACACACACACACACACACACACACACACACACACACACACACACACACACACACACACACACACACACACACACACACACACACACACACACACACACACACACACACACACACACACACACACACACACACACACACACACACACACACACACACACACACACACACACACACACACACACACACACACACACACACACACACACACACACACACACACACACACACACACACACACACACACACACACACACACACACACACACACACACACACACACACACACACACACACACACACACACACACACACACACACACACACACACACACACGCATGCACGCACGCACGCACGCACGCACGCACACGCGCGCACACACATGCGCGCGCACGCACGCACACACACACGCACGCGCGCGCACGCGCGCACGCACGCACACACACGCGCGCGCGCACACACACGCACACACACACACACACACACACACACACACACACACACACACACACACACACACACACACACACACACACACACACACACACACACACATGCACGCACGCGCGCGCACGCGCACGCACACACACAGTGGCTATCCAATAAGCCACTGAATGTTTTGGCAGTTACAATAGGTATTTCTCTGCAGCTTCCATTATGGGTTATCACATAAGTTTGGTTGATTCTCTTGTCATTGGTGTAAATAAAACTGAGGTATTATTTGATAGGAAACCAACAGTGATCAATCTCAATCTAAAAAGCCCAAATACTCCATCCATATGGCCTACTAATAAATTTAAACAAATTTTCAAAGTAAAACTTAAGCGATGGGAAAAATTCTATACCTTATCAATCCTGCTAGAATTTTAATGAAGCTGACTGTGAAGAAACATTTTCTCCTGGACTTAAAGGCATTACATTTAAAATTCCATATACAAAAAACCTATAGTATTTTTGAAAAGAAAATCCTGTATATAAACCTAAGTATAATAGTTCATTGTTAGTTCTATGAGGGTTAATAAGGATTATATAAAAAGAAAGATTGGGTAAAAATATACGAGGACCAATTACTTAAGTTTAGTGGTACATTATGACTATAAAACAACTTGACCATGCTTTTCTGAATGAAACTAGAAGAAAATATGCAAGGAGATACTATTGAAACACTTAAATTATTTATCTACATGGATACATTCTCCTAAGAAAGCTTCAGGAAGCACAATTCTGGTAGATAAAAGATAAAAAAAATTAAAAAAGATCCAAAAATCGTAATAAGTAGCTAGATGTTTCGTTCATAAAAAAACTCTTCGTTAAACATCTGCCTAATCAAAATTGTGCACGTTTATAGCCGTTTGACTGTCTTCGATGAAATGTTAAGAAAATTAAATATTAAAGAACTATTAAAGAATTGGGTAATGATTTCCTTGGGTTTAAGAAATATTCCAAGATTACCTATGAAAGTAGCTTATTGCAGATTTGAAAGTATTAGCAGATAGACATTTTCTGTGCCCTTAAATTAACGAAAAAGAAAGTTAGTGTATAGAATCCATAAACAATGTACTATTATTTTTCATTTACGTAATCAACTCTGTTATACTAATATACAACATAGTAAAAATAGTGGACCCTCACAGGACAGGGTGGGAACAATTTAGAAAAGCTATCACAACAACTTTATTTTTTTCCATAGATATTTTGATAATTTATTTTTTTAATAATTGTGTTCCACAAAGTATAATTTTTGATCAGAATAATTTACATACAACCGTTATGTAGCGGAGAAATAATATTGTTCAAATTAGTTACTTTGAAATTAAAATGACCTCTACGCTATAAAAGATAAACCTTTTCGAAGTCCTGTTTGCGTCAGTTAATTTCTCTTGAATATATCTTTCATTTGATACCAAACTCGACCTAGGCTTATATTGAAGATTTTCATTCAACTCACCGTGATCCGACCCCCTGAAAAGATGAAATGTCACCAGTGGCGTAAAAAAAATATTCCTCATTCAATACTACCTGAACATAATTTTTGGAGTCATGAAATGGACAGAACTAGTTTTGTCCATGAGTTAACTGAATATACTTTGAACTCATATTGTATTGTATATTGTAGACTATAGGCTTTTATTGTAGACTAAGGCAAGTCAATAACGTTTATGTCTAGATACAAGTTCAAGCCATGGCATTCTTGTAAATGTACATTAGGGTTCAACAGAATACATCCTCTGACCAATTAGGTGATAGAAATGTAAATTCTGAGACTTGGAAACACATATTTGGCATTCCTGCATTCTATTACGTTAGATATATTACAGCACTTGAACACAGCAGATTGCTTAGTGCTTGGTAGACTTGCAATATGAGATCTATTTTAATATTTGCAGATCTTATCTTTAGCTCTTAAATAGGAAATTTAAAATATTTTTTATCGTGACAAAGTACTCCTAAGGAGTAGAAACCGTTCCTAAAATATTGTTCCATAAGGATAACATAGGGTTGATTTAAAAAAAAATTAATAATACTTGTTTTTTAAATAAATATACGTGTTTATTTTGTACTTGTAAATAAACTTATAGCTTTTGACATTGTACTATTGATCCTACATAACAAAGCTGCTCTGTGATTGATGCATTGTTAATATTATAACCATGAGTTAAATCTTTCAGCTTTATTTCATTTAAACAAAAACAAATGAAATGAACACGTTTGAATTAGACTAAATCGGGTATTTATACTAATAAATAGATAGCAACGCAAGTGTTGTGAGTGAGATTACTGTAAATAAATGTAATATTGTGATTTTATTTTGTCCAATTAATCTACTTATTTGTAGTCAAAAGTCACATGCCGAGGCTGAAGTCGGAAAACTAACAGTGTATCGAGCGCAGCTAGCGTCGGGGATGGCATGAGAAGCGTGCAGGAGTGTCCCCTAGTTATTTTATAAAATAATACAAGTATTTTTTGCTTAACATTTCTTAGATAACAGAGAAAGAGAGCTGGTCACTAAACGAAAAATATAACAATAGTAAAAGTTCCTAATATGAATAAATACAATGTATTAACGAATTTTAATTTTTAGTCTCATCGTACATTTTACTAACTAACTATCCTACTAAAAGATAAAGAATATTACCAATTAGTTACTTTGTCAAATATCGTGGTGCATACAGAAAAAAAACATTTATATAAAAGAATATTCTGCATTCTGGAATTAATTTACATACAACAATCCTAGTCCATCGCCAAAACGTAACACCTAAAGGCAGGCAGGTCTGTCTTTTTAATTTAGTCATTAATATTGGCCACTTTAAATATTCAAAATGAAATTCGAAAATTAATTAATGCACTAACCAAAATCAAAGTCGACAAAATACAAACAATACTGACAAATTTACTTCTACATTCATACTAAAACTAGAGGTTAAGGTATCATAAATTCTGTCGACACGGAATTGTTTGTTTTCTCATAAAACTGTTTTCTTGTTTATATTATTCTCGATTTCAGTTTCAAGTTGATTAAAGTTTAATAAAGTGTATTGAAAGGAACTCCGAATTATAATCTTGTTAACTGTTGGTAATTAAAAAGTTTATTTCAAAAATTCTTTTATATCATTGATTCGATGAAGCATAATACTTTCCTTATTCACACAAATATAACATCTTTCTATAAACTTTAAAAACGAACAGTATTAGATCAGGAAAAAGCTCAATTGTTATTACATTGGAAACCAAGTAGTTCTTTTTATTTTTGTAACTATTCGCGAAATTAGTTTTGATTGTCTCTTTAACCTTACTCTACCCATCCATCATAGACTACTGATCTGTGCGGGAAATTTAAAGTCAGAAAACCAATACAGTGCAACATGAGCATTACTGATGAAAACGAACAGTCAAGGCCTTGGATTCGCCTAAGGCTACCTTTAACTCAGGTATAAAGTCCCGACACCTTACTCCGCTCGGCCACTAGTACCACAATACATAATTATATTTATTATTCACACATGTATGTTTAGTTTGAGTCAGAGGATAAGTTTATTACATTTAAAACGAAGTGAATAATTGCTTTATTGACACGAAAAACAATGTGTACGAAGGTAAGATTGTACATATAAACTCCTCTCTTACACCTAACCAAAACTTTTAAAGTTCAAAGTTTTAAAGTATTTCTACAAAACACGAATGATAAGTATGGACATTAAGCTGCTGATACACGGTACTGAGTATCGGTGATTACCGATCTCCAATAAATCTGTATTACCATTACTGCCCGTTACCGACGGGTCATTTCACTTTCCGTCCGTGGCTATGTTGTGGACAGAGTGGACAATGTGATAATATTCAGGTGTTTCAGTTTTACCTCTCTCACGTATACATCAATCACCGTATCACCAAAAACAAACAGTTTGGAGAACCAACCACAAAATGTCTACATTTACCCTTTTATCGGCAATATACCAGGTTATATATCGGTAACAAGTACAGTGGAAACCCTTTTCCGTCAGGGGTCGGGACCGCGGCCGTGACGGATTGGAGAATAGACGGATTATAGAGAATTCACCCAAACACACTTATATCGCTGGACACTTATTTTTAGTGCTTACGCACGTTAAATTTTAATGCAGTATAGTACATATTGATTAACAAAATGAGAATTTAAAGGTTAGAAAAAATACATTTTCAGAATGTATATACTGCAGGTCACAACTACCCTTTTATTACAGTATACCATGTTTAATGTAACACTTTATGTAATGAGCAGAAAAAATCATTATCAACATTATTAAAATTAAATTGCTGTACAGAGTAACATATTAAGGTCTAGTTCCCATGGTGTGTGTTTTCGCAACACAGGCATGCTGTTGGTACACGGGTAGTGTGTTGCCGCGATCGCCTGTGTATCATCAGACATGACCGTTCCAACAGCCCGTGGCCTGTGTAGACATCGCGGCTTAAAACTTCATCTTCAACAACATGCCTTTGTAGTGCCACATCTTTCCCCATGTTGTACGAGACCTGTTCAGATAGCCCCGGACGGTCTGTCCGTACGTCAGGCGACCTGTTATCTGTTAGCCGGCAGATGAGGCATTACGGATGGCAGGCCGTTGGAACTAGGCTTATGTGGGCTAGACGGCTAGAGGGGGAACTGTCGTCTTCCAGACGGGTGAGTCATACGGAAACTGTCATATCGTGACACGATGAAACCAGACAACAGAACCTGGCAGAAAATAGGGGTTTCACTGTATTTGCAAATGTATTTTATTAACATAGAAGTAATATTAAAATGTTATATCTTAAATTATTTACCAAATATATCATGTAATATGACTCTTTATGATACCGGATTAAAAATTGAAATAGCTTAACTAGTAAAATACTGTATCCGTTATTGAAGGAAAGTCAGAGTTTTCTTTAATGAGATATTCACAATAGTGTAATTATAAAATTGGAAACACCATTACATAAATATCGTTGTAAGTGCGTAGATTTAAAGATCAAAACCAATCAAACTCATACAGTGCTCATAGAATTGAATAGCTAAAATGTGTGTAATATTAGTGTTTTTTACACATTAACATTGTAAATTAACTAAATCAAAATGTATGTATTATAAAAATACATTTGTAGACTTTTCTTTACTTTAAGATGTACTATATTATATGTATTTTTCATTCTAAAATTATGTGTTCCAGCATATTCTATGCAATGAGCCTTACCAAACGATATAGATATGTTGAAAGATTAAGTGAAGGGAATATATTTTAGTAGAAGTCGAAACAGTCACAAAGCGGCAGCCAGTGGTGAATATCGTCAAAATATTCAGTTTGAACAGTCTCCATATGTGTTTCCGAACTTTATTGCTTTAGGTTGAATGTAAGTGCCCGTATATTACAACCACATACTGCATTCTTACATACACACGTTTATCGTGAATATACCGCCATTAGTTGTTGCACCTGCGTTTACTGAGAGCAGAGTAACATTGATTTATTATTACTAATAACTAACGCTTCCGCGAGAAGGTGTTATTTACAATATTTACTTCACCAAATGTTTCAACCATGCTGTGATTTGGTATCCTCAGTGGTATATTTGAAACTTTGATTTATTATTGTTGGTTAATTTATCAAACTTTAATTATTTATAGAATAGGGCTGTTTTTACTTATATATACTAAAATAATTAATAAGGTTTAAAAAAATAAACGTGAAAGGTTATTTTGAAATTCATTGTGTTGTTGGAGATATTATATAACTAAAATTGTTGTTGGAATTTTCCATCGAGTCGGTGTTCTATAACTTCACGACGTTTCGAGAAGTAAGAAACTCCTCTCTTTTTCAAGTGTCCTAAATTAACTTTCATTAATATTAAAAATAACATCAAGACAGGCCTGAAGAACAGGCCTTGTTCAATACTTTTGACAAACTTAACATATTACATATTCTACTTAAAAAATATACACACGAAAAACCAAATAAAATAAATGCAAATAACATACTGAGCTGTGGTGTGTCTAGTGTAAGGGATAGTCGGTCATGCCCCCCATCCGGATCCTTTATCCAGAAGGCAGGTGTAGTGTTCTGGTAATATTTGGGATTTTTTTGTAATTTGTTGTGTTAATGTGATATCGTTTCTTCATTTTCAGGATTTTTATTTGTATTTTATTTGTTGTTGTGTGTATATATTTTAAGTAGAATATGTAATTGGTTAAGTTTGTAAAAAGTATTGTAACGACACGTCAACTTCATGCCTTTCTTCCTTTTATTTTTATACTAATGTAAATTAATTTAGGCCACTTGAAGACGAGGGAGGTTTTTACCTCTCGAAACGTCGTATACGTTGGAAACGCTAACAAAAATTATAATATTCTGTAGGGTGTTGTGTGAATAAAATTTATGGTTTTCTAGAATGAAATAGTTTTGTATAAAATAATGAACAGCGTTGTATATACGTTACAATACGAGTCAGAGTTTTTATACTCAAAGTCAGTAATGCTCATACATTTTTGAAAAGAAATCATAACTAAGCCTTTCTTTAAGTTGTGTCATAATTTTTTTCACTATAAAATAGTGCGTACCAGCATGAACTATGCAAATGGGACTTACCAATTGTACGCGATGAGCTGGAATATTAAATAAAGGAAGTTAATTCATTTGATAGACAATAAAACAGCCAACATTATAGCAAGGGGTGCTGAATCTTCAAAATATTTAGTTTGAACAATGCCCTTAAGTGTTTAAGAAATGTACTACTTTTGACTGAATAAATAAATAAACGGTTATTACTTTACTAGAACACTGGTAAAATCGTTTTTTGTTTGGGACCAAACTTATAACATAGTCAATGCATCTTAAAATATATTGATTTCATAAGTCCCATTCATGTAGAGGCAACACACATTTCAATGTTCCCTCAGATGGATGAATATTTTAGTTTATTTATGCATAAACGTAATTGAATCCGGTACCCGGAGTGTAATAGTGTAATCTAACTGTATGAAGGATTGGGGTCGTGTATATGTGGGTTTGTATATCACATAAACCAACATTTGTGGGAGGATAGTATGAACATATCAAATCATAATTTGAATAATTAGTATAGTTAATGGCACAGTTTTACTATTTAGTAGGCCTAGTTGTTCTAATCTACTTTATTAAAAAATAAAAATGGTATCAGGTTATAATGTAAAATACTACCGATTACGTTTATTCCATAAACTTTATCCACATTTAGGTACATAGTGAAGTAAAACGTTTTCCCTGAGTTACAAGAAGAAAAAAATCCCAAACAAAATATTCCTACGACGGAGATAATCTCTCGAATAATCTACATGAATCTACATAAAACGCTGCATTAAACAGATCGAATCTTGTAGATTATTTGCATAACATTTACAAGGGGTCCTGCGATAACGTCATGCGGGGGAGAGGCGCGTTAAATTACGTTCGTGATTTATTACGTTTTATAACAGAAAAATTGAAAATTATACTTAACTAAGAGGTCTTAAATGAATCAAAGTTGTTAAATAAGTATTTATATATAACGACTAGCTGTACCCGCCCACTTCACCGGTCATAATATTAAGTTTGATTATATAATCAAAATGGGCAGCAAGCTTTCACGTTACACTGTATCCTATTTATATCCAATTTAGAACAGCTGATATTATTTATAATTTACTAATGTACTCAATTATTTTCAATTTTAAAAGTTTAGGCTACTACAATTAATGTTATTGAATTTGTTTTTATTACAGCTTATTGTTTTTATAATAAAATACAACAATCAATTAATATAGCTGCATAAGAATACCACGGGCATTTTGAAGGCCTGTGAGACAAACTACTGATGTTTGAGAGGAAAATTCTTTCTTAGTGATCCTCTAGGGACCAAGACAAACCTAAGATAAAAATTTCAAGCAAATCGGACGTATAGTTTTGGAGAAATAGTGATGAGTGGTAAATGGCTTTTATATATATCTACAACACAATTTAAGCCTACACGGCTTAGTAATATTTTAGTTATAGCGATGAGTGGGTGAGTTAGTTGTATTTGCCTTTTATAAGTATAGATTTCTTGGTATGGATACCAGATTCTTTTTGTATTAATGTGAAATACCACTTTTATTATTTCTCAATTATTAAAAGTGATTTATATATTATTTTAGTGCTTAATGTTTTGAGTTAAATCACTCAATGCTCGTAAAGCAATGAATAAATATAGTATTTGTATCAACTAAATACGTTTTGTAGAATTCCTTCCTGGCAAGTGTCATAAAGTATTGAGAATGACAGTTGGAATGTTTCCACGCAATCACATACAATTTATGAAACTGTCCACTGTGTTCATATCAACTTTTGTTGTGGTAAGAATTATATTTTATATGCAAACATTTTGTAAACTGTCTAAACTCACCCATTTGTGCGTCCGCCACTTTCTGATCCTGTTGTTCCATTCTGAAAAAGAGAAAATACATTATTTATGGTCTAGTTTATAAAGAGACATATTGTTTTTAAATGACATTTCAGTAAAAGTGACAAAAATTTACGACTCCCGCTCTGATAACCTTTTTTTTCATGCTGGTAATGTTTTATCATTACAGTATACAGTTTCTCATATACTCAAACGCATCATTTTGTGCAGCCCCGTGTTTTACTACGGTCCAGCTGTTGTTTCTAGCCTCAAAAATATGAAAGTTGTAGATTGATTGTTAAATACGGAACTATTATTCCCTAAATTAGGTTAAGAATACACATGAGTTCAAAATAGCAGTAGTGTTGAGGTTTGAATATGGGATTTAAAATAAATAACACATTAGCATATCAGACGAAAAAATTAGATGTTGAATTCTCTATTATTGGGCCTGGTAGCTTCAAAACCCGTTAGACCAGAGAGAAGAAATAAACAGATTTTGTATCCAATATAGCGCTGAAGTTTAGTCGAGTAATCATTTCTCCAGTTTGTACATGCGGATGGCACAAGCCCGCACATATTCAGTTCCTCCCTTATTCCCCAAAGTCCTAAGTGATAAGCACATAATTATTAATGTAAATATATATGTGCAGTTATTGTAATCTCTTAATAACTACCATAGAGGCGGTTGCTGTGGCCATTAGAAAACAACCACTGTTTCTTTGTTCTCTGTGGATCAATAGGCGTAAGCAATCAATAAGAGATTATTAAGCAAAACAAGTGAATAAAACACGCTGTACACGTTGAGATTAGGTACTTGGGTACGTGGGTGAATACCACTGAACGTGTATGGGCGGGTGAATAATACTGTACGTGTATGGGCGGGCGGGTGGGTGAATACCACTGTATGTGTATGGACGGGCGAGTGGGTGAATACCACTGTACGTGTATGGGCGGGCGGATGGGTGAATACCACTGTATGTGTATGGACGGGCGAGTGGGTGAATACCACTGTACGTGTATGGGCGGACGGATGGGTGAATACCACTCTATGTGTATGGGCGGGTGGGTGGGTGAATACCACTGTAGGTGTATGGGTGCGTGAGTGGGTCAATAACACTCTACGTGTGTGGATGCGCGAGTGGTTCAATAACATTGTACGTGTATGGCTGGGCGGGTGTGTCAATAACATGTATGTGTATGGGTGGGTAGGTGGGTTTTTTGTTGCATTTTTAATCCTAGTGCTTTTTGTTGACAGAAGGTAAAACAAAACCGATACAAAAAACGTGTCTCTGGTGGAATTACAAATTCACAACACCTGTGTCCTTTTGTAAGTTTTTATAAAACCCGCGAAACAGGTTACGTAAAAACTGGTAGTAAACGGTTAAAAGAACACCATACTTTGTGCTTACTACTAAGTGATACACGTACAGTGGTACTTACCCAACCACCCGCCCATACACGTACGGTGGTACTGACCCACCCATCCGCCCATACACGTACAGTGGTACTTACCCACCCATACACGTACAGTGGTAGACTAAGATAGGATTTTAATAAAGAATTATTTTTAAAAGTTGAATTTCTATGTTTATTACCACTATATTTATGAAATATATAAGGCAACATTATTCTTAAAATATCTTTAATCTATTCAACTTAAATTTGATTCATATATATGCAGTATATGTTATATGCATGTATATGCAGTCATATAAGAAATAATTAAAATGGGAATTTTTCTTAAGTTTTTGCTAAATAACAAAGAACTATATTTTTAAGGAAGATATGATTGTATAGGGTGGCCCATAAAAACATATGTTACAAATTAGATTTTTATTTGTTTAAATAACCAAAATGTGCCCTTATATATGATATTTTTATTTATGGAATACAATTTCACTCAGATGCATTCCTCTGATTTCCACACAGGTCTCTAATCTTTTAACAACATTTGACATTACCCTACGGATCATAGGCAGTGAAATTGCAGCAACCTCATTCCTAATGCAGTTCTTCAACTTGAAAATGGTGTTAGGTTTTGCAGCATAAACTTTACCCTTCGAGTAACCAAAAAGCACAGGCACTTACTTGTGATCACAGCCAAAAATCACAAGCACTTACTTCGGGCGATCTTGCAGGCCATGCGACATAACCAAAGCGAGATATGAGATGTCCTGGAAATAGGTCTCGTAAAACATTCATAGACAAATTGGCTGTGTGCTGGAACCATCTTGCAGGAACCATAGAGTCCATTTCAATATATAACTCTTACAGTAGGGGAACTATGAAGTTCTGAATCATGTCATTATATCGTTCTGCATTCACGGAAACTGTTGTTTTTTGTAAGATTTTTGTGTAATCTTACAAAAAATATGACCCAATTACTCCAAAATGTGCAATACCACACCACACAGTAACTGTTTTGCTATGCACAGTAACTCCTTCGTGAATTTCTTTAGGAATTCTAAGTGTTAACATTTCCTGTCAAATCAAAATGAGCTTCGTTAGACATTATCAAACATTGCAGTATGTTTTCTTCATGAATGCGTTGCAGTAGCGTTTGACAGAAAGTTATGTTGAAACCCAGGATCTGTGTCATTAAGCTTTTGCACTAACTGTATTTTGTAGGGATGGAAGTTCAAATAGAGATGTATTCGATGAATAATTGCTCTTGAAACTGCTAAAGCAACAGACTGTCTACTGGCTAATCGTTTTGTGCTTTGAAGCACTGCTTCACGAATCCTTTCAACATTCTCATGGATACGAACAGATCTAGGCCTACCAGTTGATTTCTTTTTCAGTGCGGATGTAGTGTTTTTAAAATTACAAACCCATTAATTAAATGTGTTCCAACAGGGAACACGGCCATGACGTGGAACATGAAAATTGTTACGAAAAAGTCGTTGTGTAACAGTAACAGACTCATTATTTTTTTAAAAACACTTCAATGACAGAGGCACGATGTTGAACCGTCCACTGATCCATGTTTACAACAATGACATCTGTAAACAAATTAACCTTTAATAAACAGCTGTTTAAAAAGTGTCAGGTTTTTATAGGCCACCCGTTATGACAAGGTTTAAAGAGTTATTTATTTTTTTAATGCATCCTTTTCTCCGTCAGTATTATGAACATTACACACATGAAATTAAAATGATCAGGCTTGTTCAATTAGAGAAACAATTAATGAAATGTCAGTATTTACTAACAATTTTAAAGAAAAGTCCAAAGTAGTACATACGATAATCTTGGTGTAACATTAAGATGTCCTGTGACACCCTTGCTTACAATCTCATAGTCTTCATAGTATTTTCCAAAGGGAAAGACACACTATCAGGGAGGTTTTTTACGTTTTGGGGAACTTTGTTTTAGTTTTTTGTTTTGCTTTTCAATGAAGACATTTTCATTATGGTCATCATAATGTCGTAGTTTTCAAACTAACAAAGTCGAGAATTTATTTTAATTTATAGTTTGAATGACATATTCAGTACAAGTAAACGTCACACAACACAAATTTATTACAATATGCTAATTAAAAAAACTGTTTAGTGACATATTTTCAAAAAATCCTTTATCCTACCCTTACAGTCATCATGATGGTCTCCTTAGAGCCTTATTTGCTATCAATTGCCTTGAAAGTTTCACTATCAAAAGGCAACCAGTATTCTGATATAGTATTTACCAGCTGCTCTCTATTACCTAATAAGCTTTACGTACATGTACCCTTAGTCAATAAGGGACAAGTACCCCCCTCCAAGGGGTGTTTGTTGTTTGTGAGGGGCTTACTCGCAGCTGGGATTACGTCACAGGATTAGCCTCAACAAGGCTGCTAAAGAAGCCCTACCAGGTCCCATTAGGCTTGGGAAAACAGAGTCTTGTAAGGACTCGATAACTTGGAACTATAACGAAAGACGAGTAAAACTAAGAATACCTTATTTGAGGTTATGAGTTCAAAAATAAAGTCTTCTTTATGCTAATCTGGTATAAATCAATACTATGAGAAAAATATATGCATAAATATTTGTCACACTTTAGTATTATTACTGATAAATTATACTGACTACGTAACTTTTATCTTATAACTTTAAAAAAATAAATCTATACTGTCTTAGTAACAAGCTTACATATAGGTGCTTGTTAACTCTCACACCCAGTGATTTTTTATGCTCATTAATTCCATTAACAACGGGCTTAATGGGTGTATTAATTATATGACGTCTCACCAAATACTGTCTGTAATCATATCAAGCGTTTCAGAAGTTTGAATTACGAAATATGAAAAATACATTACCACATAAATATTAAATAAATGTACGATTTCATTGAATGTCCAGCTTCATAGTCTGAAGGTTATCAGTTCGATACCAATCAGAGTCAGAAAAATGTTGAAAGGGATCAGTTGATAACCATATTATTCAAATGATATGACCATTTAAACACATTATATACTCGTTACACGGTAACATTAATAATAAGTGCATTAAAAACCGTTGCCATACATCTTTCATCTATTCATAGACTGAGTTAAGGAGATTAAGTATAATGATTTTACTTCTAGATCTAAGGTTGAAACTAGATACAAAAGCGAATTACCAAGACCAAAATTTATCAGATCTCCATTATCTTTGATAAGACTGGATTACAACGGATATAGTGGATCATGTTCGGTTCATTGTTGTCGGACTAAGTTACATTAATACGGATCAATATGGTGGGTAAAATCTCCAGTCTTCTTGATCATAATGAAATTGTAGCAGATGATTCAGATGCTCATGATAAGTCCTTTTGTCAATAATGAAAAATAGGAAAACATCTAAAATGTATAATTAGAATAAAATAAAATCCACATATTTTATGGAAAAACAGAGTTGATATAAAATGAGCGCTAGTTACAATATTTGAACTTAATTTTATAATATTTATATAAGTAGGGGGGAGGGAGCAAAAGTAACTACATCATCCACAAACTGCAATTATTATTGGTGATTAAAATGGTTACCCTACCAAGAGTTTAAGTTGGACAAGTTTAATTCTATAGCGAAAGACAAAGGCATACTACAAGGGTCTATATTAGGCCTAATTTTATTTCTCGATTACATTACTAACTAACTCTTCTGTTACAATTGAAATATGTAAATTACTGTTTTTTCATAACAGAATATGCTAAATAAATATATGAACTTTAAAATCAGAAATTGCTAAAAATATAATAGTACAAACTTTAATGATCTTTGTCTAGTTATTTGTTTACGAGTGAATAAATTAAAACTATAGGTTATGATTATTTAATTTGAACATGGCTAATAATTCACAAGCAATCTGTTATTTTAGAGATGCTATAATGAGGGTTGGTGAAATTTAGTTATAATACTTTTCAAGAAGGTGGTGTGTCCTTAGCATCCGTAATCTTGAAGAATGAATTCATAAACATAATGTAGTGCAGTAAACAGCAAATAGTCGTACATCATATATAGTCTAAGTACACAAATATAGCGCTGGTCTATCGTTGAAAAAGGCTGATAGAGCGTCAGCTGATATTAAACCTGTAAATCAAAGGACAGCAGCAGCTCGTAACGATATCATCGACTATTTGTCAATATCAGCGGGCCCATTCATTGCAACCTGTGATGTGTTGCCAGTCCCAGGGTTCGATATAAATACACGAGTTATCTCGTTCGGCATGTAAACTTTCCTCTGTTGCAACTGCAAATGGAAGTTAAAGTTAGTCGTGTATTACATGTGGGGCTGTCATGGTGTTATAATATAATAGTGAACAGTATGATGTAAATTTTAGATGAAACATGTTCGAAAAGATCAAACAGCTAAATATACATGTTTTAATATTCCTTTTCAGTATAGAAATTTGGGTTATCTCTACTTAATTTTGAAGACTGTGTTTCATAAGTATATCTGGGTTCCTTATTCGATTGGTTAAATAAGGAAAATAGTCGAGGTGAGAGATTTTATCATAGTAAAAAAAGCTGTATAAGTCATAAGACACCTTATTTGATTCCAGAAGATCATAACAAGGATAAAAATTAAAATATTCAAAAATGGATATTATGTTTAGGTAAAAATAACAACGGGGTAAGTATCACCCAATACGAGGACGATTAAATAACTCGACAAACTAGTATAAATAACAAGTTAGCCATCCTCATATCCAAAGGATTCAAGAAGAAATGTCTTGACTTGTGTGGTACTTTACAATACCTTTAGCAAAATTTTAAAAGAAGCATTTATACGTTTTCGAATCCCTCTAAATTGTAACTAGTGACTTCAACCGATACATCTTAAGGATTTGTTTATACAATAAAGAACAACTGTAATCATTTAAAAAATTAAACATATTTACTAGATCAAATTGACAGTATATCAGGTCAATTCTCAATATATTTATATTGTTTTGGAATCCAATTCAGACAGTTGCATTTATAGGAGAACAGTTGTTTAATTGGCCTATTTAACCATGATTAACACCCGGTAATAATTGCACCAACTAATTAGAATGTAATGAGTTATTTTGTATAAAAACATTTAATTAGAAATGTATTTGTCTAATTTCCAGCCAGTATTCATTTTACTAAACAAGCTCCGTCACGTTTGAGGTTACAATTGAGACAATAATGACATGTTTAATATTATATTGGCTTATATACATGGATTGTTGTCTTAAAGCCGTAGTTGTTTCTTACAATTAAGCTTAGATATTTATCATTAAAACCTTTCGATATTTTACATTTATTGTATGTATAAAGAAGTCTTATCTCCATATTCAGTTTTTAGTGTAATGTACTGTTACTAAACGCTATTTTTTCAGCACAAAATTATTCTGTACCTGGAGCTTTACACATGATGAAAATTTTAACACTTATTAAATATTTTCCAATATAAATATCAATAACGATAGTAGTGTTAAATATTTTTATATAGGTTTTAAGCATTATTAAGCACAGTCATATGCCAAATATGTAGTGATAAGACACTTTTGTTTGGTGCACTGTCTTAAAACGTTGATACTAGTGACTTAACCACACCTCCCACAATTATAATATATATATTGTTCTATTTGAAAAATATAGAAGCAGACATACGTCAGTGTTGTGATTATTATGGAGAGTCATCAGAGTAATATTTGAATGGATGACGGTTTTTGTAAAACTACGTTAATACATTTTACGTAAGGTCTTTCAATAAATTTGTATGGCTTGTATGGTTGAAAAGAAAGGATAAAGTGGACCATAACGAGAATTTACTTTCATTTAAAATGAAAATAATGATTTATTATTCAAATTTATAACAAATATACAATACACAATGTACACATTCAAGAATAAAACTGGCCACAGTAAATGAACCGGAGTGAATATGGAAGTTATATGGGTTAGGATCTGCTTCGTAAATAACGATAGAAGTTCGATCTCAATCGGAAATTAAACATGTTTTCAATACCGTAAATTTTATTGTGAAAAAATATATGTCCGAAGAAACTATTGTTAGTCTACTTTCACTCACGAATTCATTAACAACTAACTCACTGTTTTTATATCATGTAATTAAAAACTACACATTAAAATCTAACTATGTTCTTTACCTATTTTTAATTTCCTTTCTTCTCTGTATGAATTGCAATGAATTCTTTGCTACAAAACTGCTGTAATTATATTGTGATATAGGAGCTGTAGTGTGATAAATTACCAAAACCAAAAACTAAAAAGAGCTTTCGATTGGTATTGTGAACATTTCAAGCAAGATAATTTGACAGTTGGTCTTAATTTCATTCTTATGTGAAAAAGAATTGATCTTCATACAACAATATAAAACGAACTTTGTTGCGTTTGGCCAGATAAAAGGTACGAGCAGAGAGATAAAACACAAGGGTTAGACGTAAACAGCGTTCAACTCCGGCTTGTAATTACGAGTCGTATTAGACGGTACCAGCAAACGTTCAGGTTCACAAAAAGGGAAAGCATAAAATGTTTTTTTTTTTTTAAATTGGTCGACTAAAAGACGCATACATTACTTCTGAAAGATCCACGAATGTTGGGAAGTACTCACTTTATAATAGTTATACCCAAATCATGTGTTTTCTTCTTCTTTTTACTAAGGAGAGGTAGATTTTATTTTAAGCCTACTATGCCCATACACCATAGACTATTTTTTTATGCAGAAATTTTCTTCATACATGGCAAGGGGAGAGGCAATACAGTACAAGGTAAAAGTTACTATTGAAAACTTCCAGTCAGGGCCAGGATTCGAACCTGAACTATCTCTAACTCAAGCTCAAAGACCAGACGTTCTCAAGCACTCGGTCAATGAATATCTCTATCACGTCCATTAACAACTGATAGTTCAATATTTGTAAATTATTCATCACAAATAAATAAATAAAAATAAATATTTTAGTTAAAAAAATAATATTTAATTAGTTTATTTTATCAACAGTGATTCTAAAATTATTTCGAGTAAGACGTGTAATATTTAGCGAGTAAAACTTGTGATACATTTGTGACCAATAACACATTGTATATTATGGACCACATTGTATTCTGGATGGAAGATGCAATATGTTTAGCATAGTAGTGATCTCCAATACGACTAAAGCCATAACATAAACATGGATGGATAGTGCCGACCCGCTACCTAATACACCAATATACAAGATGCCATTCTGAAGTCCGATCACAACACTTGATTTACATATTACAATACAACGTATGGACTGAGACCAGAGGTTGACAATTTCTTGCCTTTCGTTAGTAATATTTAAAAATATTATTATATTGTTTGTCAACTGTTTATTTTATTTTATTTATTAATGAAACACTAGTCACCGGAGTGAGTATGGGAGTTATATGGGTTAGGAGCATGCTTGATAAATATCGATAGAAGTTTGATCTCTAAGATTATTATTAATACGAAAAAAGGTGTGTTGTTAATACCCTATAAAATAACTAACACAAAGAAAAATTTGCACAATTAGATTATTATATAAAAATTGTTTTAATTTTTGCAAATTATAATAAAGTAAACTATAGGAATTTCGACTATGTTTAGGTTGCTTTACCTCCTCCATTTCTTCAAAGTTTACGTTCTTAGAGACTCTTTGGTCCAATATACTGATACCTCAGAGCTATGTTTTAATTTGACAGCTAAACAGAGCTATTTACATATATTTAGATGAGCTAAGTATAAATTACTATGTTGACAAGCACTTTTCACCTTCAGGACATTAAAATGACATTAAACTTGGAAAAAAGTTCTATTAAGTGATAACCAACAAAAAAAGACTATCTCAGAACTTCTCCTGAGCACTTTCAAAACACATATCAGAAGTTCTTTGAGAAGAGAACATTTATCAAACAGTTTCTGAGAAAGTCATGAAAACTGTTTCTTCAGTAATGCCTAAGAATGTGGGTTGAAACAACAATAGAAAGGCTGTTTTCCAGAAGTTAGTGAATAGGTTCATTAACATTGTTTTTCAACTAATAATATTATAATATAATATGTTTGAGTGATCATGATTGAAATAAAAATCGACTTAAATAAAAAGACATATACATATCTTGCCATATGGAGTAAATGTTGCATATTTATACAATTCAAAGGGCAGAATCCACAGCGAGCCTGATCTCAATTCCGATCTACCAGTTTCTTTGTCTAATAATAACGCCCATGGATGTGTTTTTATTCGCTTTTCACTATAAAACTAGTAGTCATCAAAATGCATTTAGTCTCTAGGTATTATGTGAAGGTATAAAACCTAAAAATTTGTAATATGTTTTTATTTAGTTTTGAAGAAAATCAGTTAATTATAATTTCAACGTAAGTTTTCTTCCTTTTTTTTATAAAAAATGCGTAACTAAACTATTAGTTATTTTGAAATGTGCAACTCCACATAGTTACCTTCCACACTAAATTTATTTTAAATTTTGAATATTTACTATAAGCTGCTACAATATTATAAAAGTTTATTAGGTAAAAATTTTCGTTATAAACAATTAAAAATAAATACCTATAATTGAAAAATAATGTATCTTAAAAATTCCAATAATTTTATTTTATTTGATGAGGTGTTTCGTCGTCGAAGACAACATCTTCAGCAATACATCATACTATAAATATGTCCAATAGGAAGAGATTTAAAAAAAAAAAAATTAAAATACCTAATTGTAAAGTATGCTTAAACAATCACAAATATATATCATTGGGAATTTTAAAATGGTTTGAATGATGATGATGAAGGTAAAAATATATGAAAAAATGATAACTAAGTACTACTGAAGTATACATTTGGAATAAAGTGTGAACATTGTTTTTGCAATAATTTTACTAAAATAAATAAATTTTCTTTTTAAATGATATTTTGAGACATGAAGAAATATGTTTATCTATATTTATAAAAGAGGATGTTTGTATATATATATATATATATATATATATATATGTTTGAAGTTTATGCGCTGCCAAACCATCCAACCGATCGCCATGAAACTTTAGGATGTTGTCCTGTCTACTCCCGAGATGGTTTCTGTGAAGTTTGATGCAGATCCGTCCACAGGGTCCCGCCCCACGGGCTCCTAAAGATCCCATGTTATTTAAATGGAGAATCTGAATTGTTTACAAAAAAACATATGACTGTGTGGTTTAATGTAGTTTCACATGCCATAAGCAGATTGAAGTTCTCACAACAACAGTACTGTATATGTTTTAATTTATTGTAGTTCTACATTTCACCTTCGCAATAACTATTAATAAATCTCAAGGACAGTCATTGCGTGTTGCCGCAATAAATTTAAGTAATCCATGTTTTTCACATGGACGTCGCTTGCTCGAGAGTAGGCTCACCAAAAAAACTTTACATTTATACACCGAATAAGAAGACCAAAAATATTGTTTACCCTCTTGCACTCATTTAATAAATAATGGTTTTTTCTATAATTCTTTTTATTGCTTTATTTTGGTATGTCAATGAAAAATGAAAGGCGAGACAACGTCCGCCGGGTTCAGCTAGTATCTAATAAATTAGTAAACTCTTAATAAAGGAAATTACTTTAATCTCACAAAAGAATAAATAAATAAAATTATATGAGTTTTGAAATTAGTATAATAGTATTTTTTTACTATACGTTTAACCAAATTACGTTTTTATAAAAAAGTGTCGAAGTTTTAAAAATGTATTGAATAAAAGAAATATTTTAAAAAGTAACTCTAAAATTTAAAGAGTAAAGAAAATAACGACATAACATGGAGAAGTATAGATACCAATAGCTAATTGAGTCTAGTTGTACAACTTGTAACAAACAGGATTGCCCTGCTCCTCAACATCAATGTCGCATGACACTTAATGTCAATTACGAGATACCATACAAGTGGTCTTTCTACCACTGTCCACACACTCACGTTAACTGTTTACCTTTGTTTCCTTGATATATACTTGTACAATCACTCGCAATTGTAGTTTCTCAATTGTTTCTATTGATTCGAACATATTTTTTTACGAACTGCATATCTCATCTAATTAAAATAGGCTTAAGTATTATAATACGTAAGTATTTTACTTAAACTAATTAGATAAGTTGCTTATCAACTGTTTACATTTCATTAGGCAACAAATTATAAGGAAATGTAAATAATTACGTTTTCATCTGCCTTTTGAAAACCGAAATAAATATTCGGAGTACTTTAAACACAAAATACGTTTTATTTTAAGATACCTTTAATTTGATATGCAGAAAGATGTAGTTACATATTAAGAACATTTTACCTAACGCTATTTCCATAGCAAACATTTATTTTTCGTAAACTCTTTAAAATAACAGAAAGTTGAAAAAAACCCTAATTACAAAATATGTTTGATTCTTAAAACGGTCAATTTCATTTTCTAAGGGCGTAAGGTCCAATTTAACAGTTTTACTTAGAGCTATTTTTATTTCTCAAAAGTTTTCCAACTTTTCCAACTTTTGACATTTTTAAGATGATGAAATAAGTGCCTAATTTTATTGTTGTTTGAAAGAAAATATCTGTAATAGTATTGGATAAAAATGTTATATCCTTGTCATGTACAGCAGTGTAATTAACATTAACTTTAAACACATTTTTTTATATTTTGGGATGCCCTACCCCTAGGGATAACAATAACTAGACAATTGTTGTATCAAAATGATAAGGCTTTAATGACCTTATCCATTTTGTGTATCACGAGCTATGTTGCTGTTTGAAAGTTTCGAGATTCAACGTGTGACCGTAATTTTCCGGCACATTTAGTATTTTACTGTAGATGTGAGTAAATGTGACAAAAGAAATTTTGCAATCTTCGCAAGATGAGATTTATTAGGTGTAGAGTTTATTGCATCACTTTATCTTGAACAGTTCAACCATATGATATACTGGTCTGAAACACCCTATAACATGTATTGTTTGGTTTTAAATGATAGTTGATCAGCTAATTTTGACCCAATCAATAAATATTTATTGAGTTCCCATATTAAAAATGTTGTCAAAATATTATAGAACACATATATAGGTGAAAAGAAAATTTAAATTACCACATATTTATACAAGTTGGTAACTTGACATTTTAAATCATCGCAGCCTCCAGGACTTCCAGAAGTCCAAAGCAATAATCTCTGTGGACGGCCGAAACTAATGCACCTATATTAATTAAAGCACGTAGAAAAATAATAGCTAAATGAAGAGTTATTTTTTCGCCCTTATTGCTCAAACAAACAACTTTATATCTATTAAAAGAATACCGAGTTATGTTAAATACATTATAAGAGGTATATTTATTATAATATTTACCAATAAGCTAACAATGAAATAGTAATTAAAATACAATAAAAGAAAATTGATAACATAAACTTTACAACATTTAAAAATTGACATCCTCTTGATATATCCAAATTTCATGCAATCACAGATAAACAAAAAGGGGCCACATGCAACAGTACACTGAATGCATGTCTAGTATTTAATTATCTAATTTGCCATGAGATGACAAGGCCAGAAACTTGTCAAACCTCCCTTTTTCACCCTAATCCTCAAAAATATTTGTTGGAATCATTAATACACTAGCGGACACCCCTGCACGCTTCGCATGCCAACCCCGACGTTTGCTGCGCTTGATGCAGCTCAGCCTTCCACCCTGGCATGTGATATTTGACTAGAAATAATAGTAGATTAACTAACTGTATAACGTAAAATCACCATGTAAAATTTATTTTCAATATCTCACTGACACTACTTGCGTTGCTATCTATTTATTAGTATGAATACCCAATGATATTACTCAGCCTATTTCAAAGGGGTTAATTTAATTTATTTTTGTTTAACAGCTGAAGATTAAACTATTAATGTATAAATAGGATATTGTTAAATATAGAAAATAAACAATTTTATTTATTTACAAAACAGCTGTTATTAATTAACTAGAATCAACCTAATGTTATCCTTAAGGAACAATCTTTAAGGGGTGGCTTATACCCCTTAAGAGCATTTTATCAAGATAAAAATACTTTAGCTGTTCTATTCAAGATCTAAAGAAACAGTTTACGAAATTTCAGCTCTCTACCGACATGGGAAGCTGGAAGATTAGTGATGATTGAGTGAGGGCTTTGACATATATATATATATATACTAGGGGACACCCCTGCATGCTTCGCATGCCAACCCCGATGCTCGCTGCAATCGATACACCTCGGCCTTCGGCCTCAGCATGTAACTATTCAATGCAAAAAATAGGAGATTAACTATATAACGTAAAATCACAATATTAAAATTAGTTACAGTATCTTACTGACACTAATTGCTTTGCCACCTATTTAGCCCATTTCAACCATGTTCATTACATTTATTTTTATTTAACAGCTGAAGATTAAACTCATAGTAAAATATTAAAAATGCATCAATAGTATTTGAGTAACTGAGTATGATGTCAAACATTCAAAATAGACATGTTTATTTATTTACAAACCAGCTGTTATTAATTTACTAAAATCAACTCAATGTTATCCTTATGGAGAAATCTTTTAAGGGTGGTTTCTACCCCTTAGGAGTACTTTATCAAGATGAAAATACTTTAGTTGTCCTATTTAAGAACTAAAGACATAGTATACAAAATTTCAGCTCTCTACCTACATGGGAAGTTGGAGAATTAGTGATGAGTGAGTGAGTCAATCAGTGAGGGCTTTACCTTTTATATAAATATATATAGATTGACTAGGGGAAATCCCTGCACGCTTCGCGTGCCAACCCCATCGTCACTCACTGCGCTAGTGAGGTAAGCTCGGCCTACGGCCTCGCCTGGGAACTTTACCTTTAGCCCCTTTGAGGAACTCAGCTTGCAGCCTCACCAAGACACTCTGTACAGTCCCATTTGTTGATTTCGCCATGTCGCATCGTGAAAAAGATCAGCCTACTGCCTCGCTAGGATTGTGAACCAGTATGACCATCAGTTTTGGTTTTTGGGGTAGTGGAGGCCCTAACCATAGTCTTTTCTAAAATCTGGTGGTAAATTAAAATTTATGAGTAGAATACCTTTAGTTTGATACCCTTTATTTTTGGTGTATTAGTTTAAAATTACTCAATTTCGGGTTTTGGAGCATATTTTTATAGGGGGGAGGAAGAACCCTTAAACATTTTGTCTTCCAATATACTGTATAATAGTAAAATGTAGTTTATGAGATAAATACCTATAATTTGATACCCCATTTGGAAGTTTCATTTTAGTATTACTTTTTTACTGGCCTTAGAAGTATTTTTTTAGTTTTGGGGGCATATACCCTTTATTATTTACACTTTATCAATATATGATGATATATTTGAATTCAGGAGGAAATAGATTTAAATTGATACTCCACTTGAGTAGGTAAGATTAGTTTTAAAAATCTTTACAGTTTCGAAGCTTTCAGATTTTGGGTTCCCGATACCCAAAATGTGTAAGTTATTGAGCTGAAATTCATAAATAAGGCGCGCGTTTGTTAAGCTTGTAGATCTGTGAAGGTTTGAAACTTTTACTCAAGCTTTTTCTCGAGTTAGGACATAAAAACTACTTTTTTGAGATTTTCCCATAAGAAATAAATTTGGGTGGGTTTGGGGGAAAAAAGGCCGCCATCTTGTTAATAGGAGAAAAAAGTAAACTTTTTAAATTTTACTGGAGGCTTCAGACCGAGAGCTTCAATTTAAGTGAACGGTTTATGGGAGTAGGACACCGGGAAGTGCCACAACATTTAGTGTCAGTCAGTCACTACATCGAGCTTTATAGTATATAAATATCTACAAAGATGTAAATGTTATGTAATCTATATATAATTGCCACTGAGACGTTCACTGAGGCCATATGAATAATTTATATGTTCCTTTTTTATTTGTGGTACAATATATACAATGTAATAATAGTCCATCAAACTGCAAATCACAATTCAAATTATGAGGTGAGGATCGAATTATCAACAAACACGACTCTGTAAGCTTATTAAACATTTATAGACACAGATTTGGAGGGGGTCAACTAATCTCCCTATAAATTGTACTTTAAATGATTTATAAATACCTTAGAATCACTTAAATTGACGTTTCAGCAATCCTTTAATAAAAAATAAAATAAAAACTCTGAAAGTTATTTCAATACCTACTACGAAATAGAGTTATAGAGCCATTCCCTTCACCTAAACATATACAACCCAATGTACGTAAGACTTTCATAGTTTACATTTATTCAGATTCATTTGTATCTGTTCATACTCCTGACGTTACTTCCAATAGAAACAATATTTGTAAGATAAGGTCAGTCTTCTCTTATACGCATATAAGCATCAAATTTGAACTTGGTAGTGTACATGTACAGTCTGTATACGGTAGGGTGGCGCACGGACCCGCCAGCTACCTGTGTCTGTCCTTTCCTCCCCCCGGCGCTCGCGGCTGTTTCCATAATGAGTCACCAACTAGCCCCTCTAATAGAATTATTAACTTTTTTTACTTTCTCATAATATCTCAATTTTAATAGAATATTTGTAAAGTACTAACAAAACTAAGAAAAGTGATATAAAACACGATGTGCTTTGATTATAAATAACGAAATGGTCGAAAGTTATTTTTTAGCCGGAATACTGTATGATTTGTTAAATGTTTTATATTTCTCATAATTCCCTAATCTTGATACAATATTATTTTAAGAGTTCTTTGAAAAAAGGTAGAATAATTTAAAACTATGTTATCGCATACTATTTAATCAGCCAAAATATCATTAAATAGGCAACACTACATACTTTACAGTTTATTTGATTAATAAATCAACATTATTTTATATTACTCCCAGTAATCTTCTTCAAGCCAAAGTATTTAGTGTCCAGAAGTTGAGCATTTTCCATTTATCTTCCATGTTGTTTCCGTGTGACACTGAAATAAAACAAAATCGCGCTAAAACCAATGTACAATATTTTAAGATTGCAGTTAATTTTTTACCATTCGTTATATTTTATTACTTGTTCTAATGACATTAAAATGTTTTAAAGCATACATTGAAATGTTACAGTACCCGCTATTCATCAATCATCGCAACCTTATTGTCATGACTAATAAAGAAGTAGTAATATCTTATTATACTCTACTTATATTAAAAAAAACCGTTTAAAGTCTCTGTAAATTTGAAGATAATTATTTTGTTTTACTGTATACTATTATCATATTTTTATACCCTTTTTGTAATCATATATATTACGTCCAATAAAATTTTCTAGGTAAATAGATTTTATTTTTTATTTTACCTGATTACTCTAGAGGTGACACTCCCAGATCGTCATCGTCATCGCTGGTATCCCAGCCACTGTCATCCGATTCACCAGGGGCCAGATTAATGACTAGTTCTTGGACACTGACGTCATCAAGTCCTTCGTTTGTCCAGTCTGCCTCGACTTCTTTCTTGACGTGTTCAACGCATTTGCGCCAATCTTCTGAGGTGAAGGAGTTTACAGCTTCCATAAACAAATCCTGAACATCGTTCAATTTAAATGTAGTATTCCTTGCTGCTACATACCGCTTCAAAGTTGACCAAACCAGCTCAATTGGATTGTAATTACAGTGGTACGGTGGCAGTCTGATTACTTTAAACCCACGCTTACAGGCTTCTTTACCTATTACGTAAGATTTTCTTTGTTCCTAATGCAGCTTTACAAGACTGTATAGTTCTGGCTTCCGCATGTCTGGTGAATATGAAATGCCGCGAGTTTTCAGCCATTCCTCCATTTCACACTTTCGTGAGCCAGATGTTGGCGCTTTGTTGGCTACTTGAGAGTGGTAAGGTGCGTTGTCCATTACTATTGTCGAACCAGCTGGAATAGACTTCAGGAGAACCTCAAAAAACCAACCCTCAAAGACTTCGGAATTCATTTCCTCGTGATATTCGACCGTTTTTTTGACTGGAATATCAGAGGTGGCGACTTGATCCAGCCGTGAAAGCCTCCTGCATGGCAAATTATTAAACGTTTTCCTTTTCCTAAAGGGGCATTTACAGAACACTTTACACTGTCATTTGTCCATCCTGAGTCTTTCGAAGTGTTGGCGTTGATCCATGTTTCATCCAGAAAAATAACTTTTTTATAGTCAATATCCCGAATTTTTCGCAAATATCGGCACCTAGCAAGAGCAACTGAGGGTTTCTCCATGAGAACTTTTCTATTGTCTAACTTTTTCCATTTAAATCCGATAGTTTTCAAAATTTTTGCCAGTGTTCGTATACAACCATCAAACAAACCCGCTGTTCGTATACTTACTTTTAACTTTCGGAGGGTAGGGACTTCTCGGCGTCTGTAGTAGCTAAAAACGTGGTTTCTAATTGCAGTTTTCCCAAAATCGTCTAGCTGTGTAACTATTGACTTGTATGGTTTTCTTCTTCTTGGGGTAGTAAGCTTAGGGATGGTAGGTCTAGGAGTATTTTGCCTGGATTTATTACTTACAGCTGATTCAGGTATTGGTGATTGATCCGTTTCTTCAAAACTTTGAGGGTTGACACTAGAGTTTCCTTCATTTTCCACTGCTTGTTTTAGTTGCGACTTGATCCGCACCAATGTTCTTCGTGAAATGTTACATGCGGCGACCACTCTTTCAGATACTTTTTTCACATCTAATAATGGACCTTTGTTGTCACGTTCCCGCTCAAAGTAATGTAACACCGATGCAATTATAGTTCTGGCTTGAGAGTTATAAGTAAACCCACGTTTTTCACTTGATGGCGGCATAATCGTGCACAAAAAATTAAAACATTCACTAAACAAAAAAATATCACTTGGAAAAAAATTAAACTATTTAAACAATTAAAAAAATAATAAATAAACCAACTATGTGTAATGTATTCGTTACAAGTTATCCCGGGAAGTATCCACATCTAACTGAAAACTACCCTGGCACCCTGGACAACCATTACTGCTAAGAGTGGTGAATCACCAACCCCTTCGCGGAAAAATATTAGCGCACATATTAGACTACGGTTAGTCATCAACAAGTTCAATGTCCTAACCAGTCTTGTTGTCCCATGTCCCATATCTGCACACTGCACGACTATGGGAGAAGGCAAGAGTACCGTACCTTATTTCAAAGTACTCTTAAAATAATATCGTATCATGATAACGTTGTATGAGAAATGTAAAACATTTAACAAATCATACAGTATTCCGGCTAAAAAATAACTTTCGACCATTACTTATAATCAAAGCACATCGTGTTTTATATCACTTTTATTAGTTTTGTTAGTACTTTACAAATGTTCTATTAAAATTGATATATTATGAGAAAGTAAAAAAAGTTAATAATTCTATTAGAGGGGCTAGTTGGTGACTCATTAAGGAAACAGCCGCGAGCGCCGGGGGGAGGAAAGGACCGACACAGGTAGCTGGCGGGTCCGTGCGCCACCCTACCGTATACAGACTGTAATCCTATTGAACAGCGAGGTTTTAGTCAAGTGGCAGAGAAGACTTTTAGTCCTACCTTCGTTCTGTTAATAAACACGTTCCCTTTTCATTTCAGTTAACTTAAGAGACAGGCTTGAGGTTTGTTGAAGAGGTTTGGGGGTATCGGGAGGACTGTTGGGTGGGTGAGGGGGCAAAGTTCAAGTAGAGGTAAGTGTTTATTGAGGATGACGTCATTTATCAAATACCAACCTTTTTATACTACTACAGTGAGAGGTACTCAGAAATATTCATAATATTATGTTAATATATAAGGCAGTAATTACTTAAACAAATAATATTCCATCGTTCGCTGTCGAAATGAACCCACCCAACTATCACGAGTTTCACAGTTGTGAAATGTTAGGTATTTAAGCAGCGTAGTTGGACACTGGTTTCATTCCATTGTAAGTCTTTCTAGTTTAGGGTGGTAAGCGTGGATATTATGAAATTTATTATCCATACATTTTGTAATTGTATTGTAATAAGTTTATGCTAGTTGACGTTCATTTGTGTGAGTTAATAAGAGTACTATATTTAAGATGTATAAAAGTTTCAATGGCTTACTTAACATATTTTGTGTAAACACATCAGCTGACATGATATCCTTTATCCAGTCTATTGCCTCAATCAGTTTTCCTACAACATTGTATAATGCTATAATTTCAAATGCATTTAACATCAAACCGACATAGGATTAGTCCATATATAAGGTCAATCACTATTGAAGATCACAACATTAAATCGAACGAAGTGGATGAATCGATATGTCTAGTGGCAAAGCGAGTTAGATTTGTTTCTACCAATCTCTATGAACATGGTCAATTATTCAGTCAAAGACCTGGCATTCAGCTCAACTGTCAGCCGATAGAATCCCAGCCAATCACAACAAATTGGCCACCTCTGACGTTACACGATGTTCCATGATCCCATTGGCTGATGTATCGATGGTTGATGTGATCGAGTTGAAGCAGTGAGTCGAATAGCCATCATTTGGTGACGACGTCATACGTATTAGAGTAACAAAGGGAAACCGATATGAAGTAGTAGTTTCTAATTTTGGATTGTAATATAAACAACAACGTTTATCACTGAGATAATTTACCAATATAAATTTACTGCATGTACAGCTTCTTTTAAAGATGAGCTAAGACTCTTTTAAGCATTTAAAATACTGTGTGTTAGCTTGAATATTTATTTAAAAATAAATATATACTCCTCGTAGTTACAAATTACTTAATATAAAATAAACAAAAACAAATTTCTAGTCATACTCTCACATCAAACTTCAAACACGAAAAATGATTAAAATCATAAAAAATATTGTATTTATATGTTAAATACTGAACAGAACTGCCGATTAAATTAAATATATTTATTGTTCAAGCATTCTTAATAACTATTATTGAAAACTGGCTGACTAATAATTAATTATTGATTTTATTTAGAACTTTTTATTATTCTTAACGTAGAATAATAGAAAGTAAACGCAGCATTTTATACATAAAATAACATAAAAAGTTTACTAAATGATATTAAAATAAATATAAGACTGTTTGATTATTATTATACGTAGAAAATATATATGCACCAAGCAAACGTTTTTGTTTTTATGGCTTAAAAAAACCATCTAGAGCTGAACATATCCCAAGAAATGCAAAACGGGATCTCTCAATCTTTGCGATTGCATTTTACAATATTTAAAACAATACATATCATAAAATATTGTACATCATGTACTATTTAGACAGTTCCTAAATCCATGGTGAATTATCTAATGAACAAATTGACGTAAGACTTTAAGCAATGTATGAGTTATGAACACTAAAATTAATATAGACATATTACTTAAGTAATCAGAGTCATATCGTGTAATATGTTTTTATAGAAAATGTATTTTAGAAGATGAGAATTGCATCGTGCTTGAAATCCTGGCAACATGTTGGTGGTAACTAAACCCAACTTGGACTATGCCACTGAAGAGTTGACTCTAAATACACTCTTTTTATTTATGAATTAAAAAGGGATAATGTTTTAAATATTTTAAGTATTAACTTAACAGTTTTATGTAGATTTAAAAACCTATGTATAAGGAATTTGTTCTTGTATCTTTTAAGGAGACGCTTACGTCTGGACTATAAAAACAACAAAAATAATAACGGTAATGGTAAAAATTCAAGCAAATAAAATATCGTGTTATTTAGCGTTTTGTAAATGTGATTTTTTATGAAGTAATTTTCCATCATTGATATAATTATCAAGTAAAAAGATTAACGTTCGCTTTCTCTGCAACGTCAAAGGTAAATTCATTTGCTTCAGAGGTCTACGCTGCGATAACCTTCCATGACATCAATTTCATTTTAGATTAGAGTACGTTTACTTTATAAAGTCTTCTAGCTTGTCTTAAAACTTATCGAGCCACGAGTAGGGCCCATAATACATTATAACTGAAGAAAACTCATACATAATACAATATTAAGTATAAGACTGACGATATTCATGTATTATATTCATGTATAATATTCCAAAATAAGTATAATGCTTGTTTAAGTTAAGATATTTTTTGGGATTTAAGTTAGATGACCAATTTTCTTTATTTAGAATGAATTTGCCATTGCTATAATTTGAAGTCAGTGGCTTGCCACGCAGCTGGACTTAATTCGAATTTCAGTGTGACCTTAAAATCGTACCAATTGTGACTCTCGTAAGTTACTTTAAATTAGAAGGCCAAAGAAAGTAGGCCAACGAGCCTAGAAAAGTCTAGTCTGGGTCTGAGGAGACGAGGGATACTAATTAGCGTTCCATCCCTCTAGGATCTGTCAATATTTATATACTTTATTGTTTAGGATAAGAGGCTACATAGTCACGTACTTAGTTCTCCAGTTCGACGTACGGATGGCAGAACCAGTAGTTTGTTAGCCCCTCCAAATCCTCAAGGATAAACGAAGTAATTATTACTACATCTTTATAAAGATGGGCATTAGTTTTAATATACTATTAACTGCCACTTTTAGTTGGCTGTGGCCATAAGAAAGTGACCGTTTTATTTTTCTCTAAGATGTTGGTTGGGTGGGTGCCCAAATTAAAACAAATACTGTTAATCCTAGTATACCTACGATAGATGGGATCCATTGGTTTTCCCAGTATATCTGCGATTGATGGGATCCATTGGTTTTCCCAGTATATCTACGATTAATGGGATCCATTGGTTTTCCCAGTATATCTACGATTGATGGGATCCATTGGTTTTCCCAGTATATCTACGATTGATGGGATCCATTGGTTTTCCAAGTATATCTACGATAGATGGGATCCATTGGTTTTCCAAGTATATCTACGATTGATGGGATCCATTGGTTTTCCCAGTATATCTACGAAAGATGGGATCCATCGGTTTTCCCAGTATATCTACGATAGATGGGAGTGAATCAAGTCTAAAACAATCATGTTGGTCAATTTGTTTGTTGCAAATTGAATTTGCTAATCATGAAGTAAAAAATAAATAGAATGTATAAAATTACATCGTAAATTTGTTAATTATATTTATTGTGTAACACCTATGAAACAGAATTAATAAGGACCTATTTTATCCTCAATAAATAGAAAAAACTTCCATTATAACATTATGAAATATAAAAAACATATTTTTCCCTCCATGGTGGCTCAATGGTTAATGCTTTGGAATGGGGAGGGCAAGGTCCAAGGTTCAAAACCCCAGATAATCAGGGTAATTTTTTTGAGTAGTAAAGTTCACGTACAGGCCTACAGACTCATTTAAACTAGCAAATAAAGTTAAATAAATAAAAAATTAAGTAAATCATAAAACAGGCTGTATTATATTAGTTTTACTTTCTGAAATTAAACGCGCCTACACGGTATATCAAAGTAATATTTATACATACAAGAATAAACAATCAAGTTCAAATACCTATACAGTCGATTGTATTTTGGACCTTTTTATTTTATGATTTATCATGTTATTGCTTAGCTTCAATTAATTCATATAATTCTGAAGTTCAAGTAATTCCACATGGTCTGTTATAACTACTTTTTAGATGTTAGTGTTGTTTTAAGTAATAAAACAGGTAATAAAATTTATATCATACCATTAAAAATGGCTAAAGAGTAATAAAACAGACATTCGATAACAAATGTGGTAGATTAACCGGTAACTACGGTCGTTCACAAACATTATGTAATTTAGCAACAATATCTCTCTATCTATATTGTTGTTCACAAGAAGGTAGAAATGAAAAATGCGTCAGTTAATGCCAACATTATTAGTTTTCATCTTTCTTCGACGCTAAGACGTTAGAAATAACATATTTTTCTAAAATTAAAAATTTTAATTACACTGAAAGAATTTAAGTTACATTTATAGTATAAAAGTAAACTGAATAAAATATATAAATATAGTGAAAACATTAAGACCTATCATATATTAAAAAGTGTAATATTCCTAATATATTATAAACCAATAACAAGAAATAGCATAAATATTGCAATTTAAAACATCGGATAGCTTGAAATGTTTAGTAAATATGAGTTAGTTATGTAATTTTTACTCGTATAGTTCTTTCCGCTTCACACGAATGTAACTAATTACCCGTCTAATTTAACCACTTGGCAATACAATGATTTTTTAATAAAAAATAATTTAAATACATACAAATAACATTTCACCAAAAATTAAAATGATCTGTATCCCTGTAACATTCCATGCAAAAATAATAATTGAAGAACTAAATGTATATTTAAAAACGTAATAGTAATTAGATAATTAACAGGGGTTTTTAAGGTACGGTAGGAGGATTGGACTTTTTTTAAATTGATAGGAGAAATAATGTTTTATTTGTTTTATATTTTGATGTTTGTAATTTTAATGATTGGAGAAGCAAATATTATTGTCAAATAAATAATCCGTAAATGGCAAAATCACATGAATAAGGAAACTCCTCTATGTATTGATGCATATATTTCATACATTTGCAAAGTAGAAAATGAAAAAAAATTATGTAAAACAGAAATGAAATAAATTCCCAGGTGGTTTTCGCATGTACAATAGTTTATTGAATAGCTATATTTACAGCTTAATCAAACAAACTGATCAGGGGCATTTTAAAAAGTATTAAATATTTTATAGAACTGAGTAAAACATAAACAATGTTCAATCATATTCTGAAAACTTCTCAGTGTTTATACATTATTATATTATCCATTAAAAAAGGTAATTTATATCTATAACCTTTAATGAAACAGAAATAACAAGTCTCAAGAATATAAACATTTTTAACCTTTTACTGAATTATACGTAATATGATAATGTTACCTAAGGCAGAAGTAAACAAAGCCCACTTAAAAACACCTGAATATTCAACTAGATCGCACTTTTATATAATGGCTTTAGTGGGATGATAGTAAAAATTCCAAATACTTCAGAAATGACTTACCTACGTGCTAGGATAAAAAGATACAACTACTTTGTTTTCTGTTCTGCTAGAATAAGATTTATCCATAATACTAATCTAAAAAAATACTTTAATATACATTTAATTGATAATTTTGTGACACTTTATGGAACTCATAGAACCGTAATAATTATAAATATAAAAAACACAGGAAGTGCTATAATTAATAAAGCTACCAAAATCTACTCATAATCGGATGTATACAGTTTTTATATTTATGGCTATAACGGGTTTTTCCAACTGTAATTTTTATCAGATATAAAACTACTTAATAAAACACTTGAAGTGGTTTATATACGAATTAATAGAGAAACTATGGCAGAATAGACTTTAGCTATTTCTAGAAAAAAGCTATGCTGACTAAATATTTCGGGAGAGAAACCACCAAACAAAAGGCTACATATTATTTAACGAGTATGAGTGTTAGAAATAGTGTAAGAAATTAACGTTTTACAAAATGCTTGGCCATACAAGCAGTGAGTCATTTTTGCTATGAGACGTATAGGTATATGAAAGAAAGTATTGTGAAATAATGATCTAGTGATTTATATGTGGTAAACAAGCCGTAAACGAACATAAATGTCGTAAAAATGGTGGTAGAATCCAAGTTATAAAATATTTTCCAAAAGGCAAACAGGATGTAAAAACTTGAATGGAAGAAGCTGTTTATTCTAGTTATTATTCATAAAAATACGTCATTTCGAGATTTAATAATTGCGATGATCTGTACCGAATGAATTGTAATATATATATTGGATCGGTTTCTTTCAAAACAGATAAACTTTTTCAAATTTCTTATGCGAGTGTAATGGCTACTTGAACGTAGTCAATTACTATATAAACTAAAAAATTTTCCGTATAATTGTTTAGTAATTAACGCGACTATTTTTGGGCTGATATTGGTTCATGGATTGGCAACTTCAGCCGTTGTCACACTCTGGCGAAGATCGTTACACTTAAAATCATAAATCCTGTTCATATTTTATTCAATTTTCAAAAACGGCATGTCGCTAATTCTGAATTACAATAATAAATAAAAATTTACACTTTTAATAAACTTGAAAACTACAGCTTTGAAGTTACGGGTCACTGAACATTTAAAATGTCGGCTAGTCGAAAGTTATAACTTCAACACATTGATTTACAAAATTTCTTAATTAAAACGTATCAATAAGATGCTCGTATTATATAAGTAATTGTTTTGTTTGGAAACAAAGTTTTATAATCTATATATATATTTTTTTAGATATATTGTTTTTAATGACAAGGACAGACTGTTAGAGAGAGTTTGTGGATCTAAGTTTATATAGAAAGGCTTTTCTCAATTTTAACCCCAGGAACAACATTCCCCATTTTTTAAATACTTTTATTGAACACCCTGTACTGAGGTACACTTATTTGTAAATTTTGAATTTTATATATATATTTACTTAAGTTTGTATATATATATATATATATATATATATATATATATATATATATATATATATATATATATATATATATATATGGATATGTTTCCGGAAGGAGGAGTTTTGTAATATTTGTGTATAATACACTTTATCATAATTTAAAATCACTTAAAAAACATATATTACTTCAAAATATATGCGATAATTTCATAATGTAAATATATACTACGTTCATAAACTAATGTTCTACATATTTAGGTGACATATAAACATGACTTAATATTGTCTATATGTTCGCCATTAATGTAAGTACTAGTTGGTCCAGGAAATAAAGCAATATATCTCCACAAAAATTTCCCTGTGATAGAGTGACCTGCTTCCTGAATACAAGCCAACCTTGTATTATATGGTAACTGAACAAATACGAGTGTGAACTACCTAACTCTTTGTTGTCCAATTATTTTAAATGCACAATTTAATAAATGAATATATTTTTAATTTTCATAAATACATCTATCATTCCTACACACCACCCGGGCCTCTGTACCTGTGGCCTCAATCCATACAAAGTCATAGTTGTTCACCCAAAAGTACATAAAATTAAAAAAAAATAGTAATAAAAAAAAATAACTGAGTACACAAGAATTATATATTATGCTATCCATAAACTAAAATTTTTTTGAAGAAATGTTGGATGGTATTATTTATATATTTAAGTAAATAACATGACTTTTGGATCTTACTCTGAATTAATATTTTTAACTGATTATTTTGTTTAAAGGTAGAAGACAACAAACCACTCGCTATATATCCTGTGTAGAGTTTCTAAAACTCTAACACTGGGGAAAAGTCCCATAGCAGTTATCTGTTAAGTTACGTCCCATGTATAGGTTCCAAAAACTGTAATTATATTATATATTTACATACTAGTTATTAGTTTTGAAAAAATAACACGGGTAAACAGTAACATACAATTTAGGCCTGTTTGGTTTCGAAGCAATAACACTGGTAAATAGTGCCATACCAGTTATATTCCTCTGAAAAACTAAAACTAGTAATCAGTGGCATTTTATATATATATATATATATATATATATATATATATATAGGAGTTTTGGAATATTTGTGTATATATCGTTCCTAATACTCGTAAACAGTTCTGTAACTATTATTTGTTCCCAAGACGCTAATACTGGTAAATAGTGACATCACATATTCCTGTAAACATTTTCGCACCAGTTATATATTTCGAAAACAATAATACTGGTAAACAGTGGTACACAGTAACTGTTCCTAATACTCGTAAACAGTTCCGTAACTATTATTTGTTCCCAAAAGACTAATACTGGTAGACAGTGGCGTTGCAGATATATGTTCCTAATACTTAAACGGTTCGTTAAACATTAGCTGTTCCGACAACACTAATACCGGTAAACAGTGGTACACAGTAACTGTTCCTAACATTCGTAAACAGTTCCCTAACTATTATTTATTCCCAAAAGACTAATACTGGTAGACAGTGGCGTTGCAGATATATGTTCCTAATACTGAAATGGTTCGTTAAACATTAGCTGTTCCGACAACACTAATACCAGTAAACAGTGGTACACAGTAACTGTTCCTTATACTCGTTAACAGTTTCGTACCAGTTATACGTTATTAAAACACTAATACTGGTAAACTGTGACATTCCACTTATCTGTTCCTAAAACGTTTAAACAGTTTCGTGAAAATTATCTGTTCCTAAAACAGTAACACCAGTAAATGGATACTGGTGACGTCACCAGACACAGTCGTTGCCAATTGATCGGGGCGGAGCCAACTTCCTTCAGCGAATTAAGTCTAATTACAGTGACAGCAGCAACCAGTCTAGTCAAGCTTGATTATTTGCGAAAAGTTATTAGCGATTTCTCTTCATTTTTGCATTACTAATTTAGCTATCAGATAAATATTGATTGTAGAATTGATAATGAATTTAAACGAATTACTAAAATTTTTAAATGCTTTAATGTTAATTAAATAACCAAAACTTGTACAAACGCATAAAAGACAATTACTTTACTTCTTTACGTAAACCAAACGAAAATAGTGAAATTTTGATTATTTACAAATTATTTTATATTATCTTTCCTGTCTTTCTGGTTGTTAATTTTGGAAAATTTACCAAAGAACACATACTAAAAAATATATAAATTCAAATAAGCTTTTTACAGCATACAACATTCAAGCAATTATAGAATATGAAGAAATGATTGTGTTATTTAAATTGATGGAGAAAAATTGTTGATTTAAAATTGAGCATTTCAGAAAGAGGTTTTATGAATTTTCTAATCTAATAACTTCACCATCCTTGATGACACTTTTGACTTGTCTCTTATAATTCTTATAATCAACTGTTAAACATAATAATTGCCATATGTAATTACTATGTAAAATATTTAGCACTATTATTCATGAATGTACAACTGTATGATACTTAAGATAGTTTTACTAATTATAGATTTTACAATATTACAGATGCAGTATTTTAAAGATATGTTTTAAAACCAGAGAAATTAAACTCATTATAGTATTACTCTTGATTATATACGCCTACAATAGATAAACCACCCAATAGGAATATTTGTGGCAGTGATTTTGTTAGTTACTGAGGCCCACAACCACAGCTAGTTTAAACTGCTTTACATTTACATGGAACTACACTAGCGCTCCACGATAGACCACAAAACACCTGATATTTTGTGACTTAAAATTTAACACTAGATGGGAGATCTATTTGTGTATAAAATCAATGATATTACTAAAAGATTATTTAGAAATATTCTTCAAAGACTGAATTGGTAGCTTAGTTGATAAAAGCCTTGATTCATTAGCTGAAGGTTATCAGTTTGATTCTAATCAGAGTCGTAACAAATTTTGAAATGGGTCAGCTGATAACCACCGGTTGTTTAGCTGTCATTTGGCTGAACCTTAAGTAAACTTAACAATTACATAAATGTTACAATCAAAAACTATGTTAAAGATTATTTTTAATTATTTAATTAATTGTTTAAATAAATATATTTAAAAGATTCATATTAGTAGAGTCATTTACCATTACTATAAGTTTATATTATATACAAGGCCTACATAGACTATACATGAGAAAGGATGGTAATTTATTAAAAGAAATTGAAATTTATTCGTTGTGGAAATGAATAATACGTATGAAAAACAAGTATAAATATTATTAGTTCACTAACTATTACTAAATGTAGTGCTGCTGATGGCAAACAATTTGATAAAAGAAAATTTCAATTACATTTTCTATTACCCAGGGGAAGTTAGATTAGAACCGTACTTATTAGATCTGACTTGGGATCAAACGTTACCCCACATCAAACCAGCTATCGGAATTCAATATTGAACACAGTCCCAGCAAGTTCTGGCATAGGCCTGTCTGATGTCCCACATACCTGAACATGGCTATCTGATGTCCTACACAGAGAGACCCTAATTAGCTGATATTGAGGTCATGGCTATTTGCCAGGAGCTACAATAATACTGACTATAACCTAACTTAACCTAAGAAATGCCCACTGAACCTGAAACAGACTGTACTTCAACCAGCTGGATAAGTTTTTTATTCCAGGATAAAACAATATTTTCTCTTAAGTTTCCTTTTTTTCAATCAGGATATTTGTTAAATTTTTAGATTTGATCCTGACACACACTCCTTTAATCACAAATTGTTCTCTCACGACCATACCACACAAATTTTTATTTCTTCATAATCTTATTTTTAACAAAACAATTAGGCGTCTACCACACATACATAACTTGATGTACCAATATCTCATCACAACTCACTCATTTTCCTCCCAACTAACCCCATAAATATGTATCCTACATCCATAATTTTGCGATCTCAGCTCGACATCTCAAACTGTACTTATAACTAACGACCCTTACTCTAAGACTCAACTTGTATCAGCTCAATAATCTACTTATATCTTGACGACACCTCTTATAATTCGAAACCTCAATAATCCACATATAACTAGCAACCCTTACTCTCAACTTCAACGTGACAACTCAATAATATACTTTTATATTGAACCTCAATTTAATAGGTCAATAATCTGCTTTTATCTTGACGACCAATACTGTAAACGTCAACTTGACACCTCAATAATTTACTTATAATAAAGGGACGTTTAGTCTAAATCTTAACATCTATTTTTATCATGACGACCCTTACTCTACACCTCAATAATCTACTTTTATCATGACGACCCTTACTCTACACCTAAATAATCTAGTTTTATTTTGATGACCCTTACTCAACACCTCAACTTGACACCTTAAAAAACAACAATTTTAACGTTTGTTAGAAGTTTATTTACTTATGTATCTACTATTATTATTATTATTATTATTTTAAGATAAATATAAGTATATTTGTTTAACTTCTACTTTTTGTATGGGTATAATAATATGAAGTATACGACCCATTAGAGTTAAATAACCACAGTCCTTGTAAACTGACCTATGTATATTACAATTTTAAGTAGAACAAACTATCAAGAATAACCATTTACGTATATGTTTCTCAAATATAATGATAAAAATATTATTAATTTCTACACGTAAAAAAATATGTGCGTGTTTAACATTTGTTATTATGTTTCATCCCAAAATAATGTACTTATAGTTAACTATAGTACGAAGAGAAATGATATATATAGATACTCACTGAAACATATCGATATGCACATACACATATAATTGCTGGATTATAGTAACATTTAACTTGATTTAAACTATAATAGTATAAAGAATCCGATTTTAAATAGTTAAGATACAACTGCTATTAACATATACTATTATTAAATTCTAACCACCAGGCAAATACTAATATTGACATGGTTTGATTGAAACAATAAAAAACTTATTTCGTTGATAAAATCAATACGTATTAAGAAGAAACCAGCTCAATCATATTCGACTGTATACCAGCTCATTAATGGACATTTTAGTGATTGTACAGTATTATGATTTTACTTAAGGCAATAGTGATTTACACAAAGGATGAAACAAGGATTTTGATCTAGGTATCGGAAATATAAAGGTTTTCAACAAATTGTTGAATTAAAGGGGAAGAGGTGATAAACAACATTCAATTGAACAAAACAAATACATAGATATTGATATTAAAATTATCTAAAACTTAATTACTTTACCTAAAAGGTAATCACCTACCGTAGTAGTAGTCGCAGCTGTCTCTGCCTGGGCAGCTTCTTGGTTTTTCAGTTCAGCTTTCCTTTCCTTCAGGGCTTTTAGTAGTTTCCATTTACTACCCATAGGACCACCATCTTTTGATGAAGGTTCCTCCTTGGAAACAACTGCAGGATCTCCCTCTGATTTGAACCGGGGTAATGAAGGGGTCCCGGGACGGTCGGAACTCAAATCTTCACTTCCTGGGACACTAGCAGACCCCTCTCTGACTGTCAACGTATCTTCCATTTCCCATTCTTCTGGAATACTCACAGATATCTCACTTGGAGGAACGCTCAAGGAACCTTCTCTACTGACAGAACCTGATCCGAAAATAGCATGACGATCGTTTGGCCTGATTACACTACTATTTGAACTTCTCCTCATCATTTCCAATTCCTCCGCGACCGCTTTAGCTTCGTCAACTTCACCCTCATCCGCACTTTGTTGAGGGCTGTCTGGTCCACTAGTTGCTCCTGAAGATGGTTCATGTATTTCCTCATACTTATCTTCATATTTTTCTTTCTGATATGATTCCTTAATTTCTTCCTCTTGTTTATAATACTGTGCCAGATCCACTCTAGGGGCCCCTCTATGCTCGTCATACGACATGTAGTTTTCGTGGTTATCATATAAATCGTTTCTGTTAGCTTCTCGCCTTTCTTTAAAACTCCCTCTCCTTTCTTCTACACTGCCTCTCCTAAATACTTTGTCCGTTAGTTCTTGACTAAGTCTTCTTGGTTCCATAGCAATTCTTTCAAAACTACCTCTTCTACTGTCACGGTCATATCTTTCTCCTGGTCTATCATCAATCCTTTCATAGCTACCTCGCCGTGCTGCCATTTCTATACTCCCTCTTCTACTTTCTCTAGAACCTCTTCTACTAATTGGTATATCCTCTCTTTCGTCAAACCCTTTTACCTTTGATCGCAACTCTCTTAAAACAAAAGACATTCTTTCCCTTACATCTTCTTCTGGTTCGTAATCTTCTGGGAGAAGTTGCATTTCTGCTTCTAACTTTGACTGTCGTTCTAGTTCTTCTAACTTTCTAAGTTCGTAGCAGTACCACTCATCCTCACTATCTATACTATCCTCTGTACTCTGCCGTCTAGACGATACACGAGACGTACTTCTCCAAGAATGTGTACTTCTGTTGTCATCGTCAGTGTCACCAGATCCTCTTCCTCCCCAAGGTATTTCTAAACTTGCTTGATGTCTTGGTGGAGGATAATGTCTTCCATGCCTCGATATATTTGGGCTTCCATCATTAAAATATTGTTCTTCAGAAGACATCTGGGCATGTTTGTTATTTTCTTCAGAGCTAATCCTTTCAAAAATTTCATTTCTTCGCAACTCTTCTTCCTCTTCGTCTGTTGTTATTACTGTAAATATCTCTTCACGTGTCTTAGGCTGTTGTGTTTCCTCTGTTAAAGATGCATCATCTAGTTGAGAGCTTGATTGCCTCCTACGATACTTCCCCAATGCTCTGGATACCGCAAATTCTCTTGAGGCACTACCAAGCGTTACTGGTGGGAATTGAATGCCATCCCTGGACTCATCATCATTAGACATTTGAGCTGGTGCTGGGGTCTTTTTAACTTCACCTATAGTAGCGAACAAAGAAGACGCATCAAAAGAATCATCGTCAAATATATTAATATTAGTAGGATATTTCATGTCTTGTTCAAAACTGACATTTTCATTAGAATCAATTAGCTGGTCATTCTCGAATTGTTCTGATATATTGTCTGCAACATTATCTCTTAATTGTGTCTGATCATATCTCTGTTGCGTGTGCTGATCAATTGTATAATCATTTGTGTGATCATACCTTCTCTCACCTCTTTGATCTTCTTTTTGACTATTATTTTGGTCAATTCTTTGATCAAGAACTCTGTGGTCTCCTTGTATCTCTGTCCGAGTTTCTTGTGTGAACCTTTCATCAGCTTCAACAGTAGACGTTTCTGAATAATCAGGTTGACTCTGTGATGGTGATTGAAATGTATTAATGCTTTGAATAGTTTTGTCACTTGACATTTTAGCAAAGAGTCCACCTTCCTGGTTGTCAGAAAATACACTATCAGGCTCACTGTCTTCTGAAACACCACTGTGTCGACTGCTCCATTCAGTTTCCGAATGTTCTGGATCTGACATACTTTGATGGAAGCGCTGTGTTTTGTTTTTTGCTTTTTGTAAAAAGCCTGACATTGTAGAGACAATATGATTTTTCTTTTTCTTGCGACTAGATGGTGGCTGTTTGCTCCTTAATGATTGAGAAAAGTGTTTGCCAGTTTCTTTAGTCAAACCTAAATCTTCTCTACGAACACCTGTTGGTAGAGAATATGACCTGTGACGTTTTGAAAGATGAATATCAGGAAGCCAACTGCTAACTGAACTCATTGCAGATTTCAATCCTCCTCGTTTAGCTTTTTTCGTTTTCTCATCTTGAGGCTCTTTAATATCTGCTGCTATGCTTAAGTAGCCAGACTGAGAAACTATGACACTACTTGGATCATAATAGGCCATTTCACCAGGCCGTTCAGGTACATCGGAAGATCCTTTGTTTCTAATATCCATGTCACTATACGCCATGTCTCTTCTAAAGTGGCTAGCTGGCACACCTTGGTAATACCTTGGATCATATCCCCTTGCGTCATACGCATCCATACTAGCTGCTGAAAGTAATGTACTAGACGTAGGGTCCCTAACCATCCGGGATTGTTGTTCAGGCACATAAATTAACTCAGTCCTAAGTGGTTCACCAGTGCTGCATGTATTGTTGGTAGGGTAGTAAGTTAAGGCATCAGTAATATTACCTGTGGGAAACATAGTCCTGTACATTGCCGTTTTATACTCTTCCATGTTAGATACACCCGCTCCGCTTGACGGAACGGAGCCTGTTGAGTATCCGCGACTTAGATTTCTTTTGGAATGGCTTGTGGATGTTACTGGATAAGAGCTGGTTGATTGACTTCGATAATCATGGCCAGGTCGGTAGCTGGACGAAGAAGAGGTACTGTACTGATCTTGAGAAGAGTGTGGGCCTATCAGGTCAGGATAGCTTGATACTGTCGTTGTAGGAATATAGTTCGCTGCCCCACTTGTGTACACTGATGTAAAGTCTTGTCTATGGCTGCCAGCTACTGAGTAAATAGCAGGCTGATCGTTGTAATATATGAAATCGTTTCTAACTGTTGTTGGCTCATAATCATATCTATTACGTCTTTTAGAACATGTCCCAATTTCAGGGGCAGGAGGAGGAACAAAATTTGAGCTGTCAGAGGAGTGATTTGAAAAATTACAACTAGGAAGCGTAGTCGGTGTCCGAACAGTTGTGAACGCAGATGTTCTTAAACCACCAGGTAATAAATGGTTGTAATCACCATTTACGCATTCATTAAACCTATACTCTGGCATGTCACTGTATGCTGTTGATACAGTAACAGAATTTGAGGAATATGTTGGAGGGTTTAGTGGGTGTTGTTGAGATATCCTACCTATGTGAACCAAGTTTTCTGAAGCGTATGACATTGGAGGCTTTGAGTTCAGACCATCAGGAGATTTCTCTAAACTCGACCAACCACTCATTGATGAAAGTCCAGAATCAGACTTAGCAGTAACTATTGTTGTTGAAGATGATTTAACTATAGCATGTTTTGGGGATGCCCTGGGAGATTTGGGTGAATGTGGTGTTCTCGGACTTAGGCGCCCTTGGCAATCAATTGCTGAACTAGAAGGACCTTGTGAATTGAATATTCCCACTGGGCTTTTCCTGAGAATGTTATCTATGTGATCGTTTGGCAATAGGTATATATTGGAATCTTTTGGGGCTGGAGGTGGTGGACTTATAGCGGATTGATCCAAGGCTTCGAAATCCTCTTCTTCCCTTAGAGACGGTGCATCAATGTATCCATCTTGCCTCGTTCGTACTATAGATGGAGTTGGGGAACTAATTCTTTCATTGGACATAGAGTAATTTAACGCGTCAGTTCTACTCCCACCAGACAAAGGTTCTGAGCCTGCGACTGATGAATCCGTCAGATAGGACATTTTATCAAACCTATCAGCTTTTGGAGACAGAGGCAAAGATCTGTGAGATGCACCAATATCACTCAAGGCAGATCCAAGGCTTGTTATTTTACCTGTTGAAGAATAAATACAGTTTTGCGAAACGAATTTTCTTGGTGACGTAGGAGTAGACATGTAACCAGTCACTAAGTTAGGCTCCATTGATTGATCCTCAACAGTCAGCCTGGGTGAGCCCGCAGCCTGTGCACTCGTTAACATTAGCATATCTGAAATAGCTTTTGTGGTCGTACTAAAGCCCCAATTTTCCAGTTCACTTTCGGCACACATTCTCCTAAGCTGATCATCTATCTCGTTAGTTTTGTCCTCTATAACTGTAATATCAGAAATATCCGTTGTATCCTTTGAATACTTATGTTTTGGAGAGTCTGCTAGTAATCTATCCTGAAGCTCTTTCAAATTCTGAGAGTCCTTTTGTAATTTCGTTGTTAACCTGTCTAACTCTTTTAGTTTTTCTAATGCAACTTGATCTATGGTAGATAGCTGTGATATTGGTACTAGATCATGTTCACTCACACAAGGCGAACCACCACGATAGTCCTTGTAATCCAACGAACTGAACACTTCTTGTGGTTCAATACTACTAGCAGTTACAAGGTCTTTGTTTTCTTCTCGTTTCGTCGTTCCATTGCTGTCTTCTTCCGATTCCTCCCATATCATGCCAAGTTGGGATGCTCCTGAAGCTGCTACCGAGCTACTTGGACACACTAAATCATTCCTGTAAGCATTATTAAGACTTCTATAAAATGCTTCATCAGGGAGATTTAACACGTCAACTCCCATCTCAAGTTTAAGCTCATTGATGAATTGGGCTGCAGAAGAGGATATCATAAGATCTGTATTTAGAAGGCCTATTTGGTCCACAGAGCTCATTCCTTGAATAATTCTTGGCCGCCCTAGTAAGTCACCTTCACTCTCAGATGGCTCTACAGATGAATAGAAGTCTATTAGTTGTGAAATTACACTTTGTTGTTCATAAAGAAGGACTTCCAGTTTCTCCAGGCGCTCCCACATCTTGATATATTCCTGTGACAACAGATCTAGTGCTCTCCATGCATACCTCAGTTCCGTCTCTAGGATACCCAATCTTGTTCCTAACCTTTCCATGTAGTCTCCAATTACAAGGTCAGTGTTCTGTACAGAAGGGGGTGGTGGAGTCCTTGCTGGCGATTCCGGTGCTGAATTACTTTTTACCTCCTCCATTGTTTCTTTACTTCAAATCGGTATAAAAATATATCTAACTCTGCTAATGTGTTGGCTTTTTCACTTCTACGTCATGTTTCAAATTTTGTCTCCCTCGCAGCGATCTTTGAAGATATACCCCTCCAAGCCGACACAGTGTCCTCCGCCATCAGCTAACCTCCGTGTCGTTGTTTCTGAAAGGAAAACAAAAACTTCGTGTTAATATGAGGAAGACATAATTAAAATTAGAAGAAAGTGCCACGGATTTAAGTGTTTTTTAATGCATGTACTAATACAATTATGAATCCTACCTGTAATTTACTTACGTGTAGTTTCTTTGATTGCATCTTGCGTAGTTATACACTACAAATCAGTTCAATGTGGTTCTGTTATCTGTAAACAGTATATGCGTAACATAATTCAGCCAAACCTTATATGGAGTTATTTTTCAACTAGTATGACTACATTTGGTTTTTATGTTTATATAATTAGTTTGAAGACAAAAAAAGGTATCCTCAATAAAATCAACAATATTTTGCAATAATTACTTGAAATGAAAAGTAAATTTAACAACTGAAGATATTTCCAAATTGACCTACTTATTCAATTTATTTCAGGAGCACGTAGTTTCCTTTGTTATGTTTCTGGGAAAACCAGGTGTGTTTTGAAACACATTATTTCAGCAGATGGATCGTTTTCAACTTGCCATGAATGAGTGAAACAAATGGATGTGGTTACTACAGAGGTAGGGAGGAGGTGAGGTGGGGGAGGGTGGAGCGTGGAAAGCTGTGAAGGGAGGGGAAGTGCTGGGTAAGATCGATACGTAGGGACTAGTTGCTTACACCTGACCTGAAGGTGAGGGAGAGGACTTGTCCGGGGGGGGGGAGGGTAGAACATCACATCTGATAACATTCACTTCAATTCTAGTGAAAAATCTTATTTAGGTATAACACTTAAATGACTAAACATTTGAACGTTTTTATGTAATTGGAAAAGGCATATTTTAAATTCAAAAATTACAAGTCCACATGTAGTCTAAACGATGTTTTTTAATACTTGTAAATGCCAAATTAAAATATATATATTAATGCTACTAGCCCATAGTTGAAACAAATAAACGTGTATTATTTTCTTTTAAAGTAACAAACCACGAGAAGGCAATACATTATTTTATAGCCGTAAAGGTTTGACTACCAAACAATTACGGTGTTAACAGCTAAAATAAATGTCCCTCTTTTAAAATGCAAGTATAGGCTAGAGAGCTTTAGGCTGTAAAACACACAAGTTTTTGATTTATTACTCACTTAATAACTACAGTGATTTCTGCTGCACCTCTACAGTATGATATTGTAGGGAAGAACCGATAAAAGTACGAGTTTAGTATTATCAGCACACATACACAAATAAATAAACATTCGATGATAGAATAGTGCTGACTGTTTACTTTTTAAATCGACAATTTATTTTTTTTAAATCGACAATTTATAAGTAAAACCTTCATAAATAGTAACTCTAGAAAATTCAATGAAAAATAATAAAAAATAATATATTTGTGCTAAATATCCCGATAGATCATTCAACATTTTTAATGAATTTATATTATTTAAATATTGTTCTTAGGTGACCCAACTTCAAGTTTTAAATAAATACTATATTGTTTCGGACATATTATGGCTGTATGGGACATAACATGCAGTCTATACTAATTATATCTACGCGCAAACAAAATGTAAAAAATGTATGGCGCTCAGAAGTAGTAGACATTTATTCAATTAGTAATGAGCTGTTTAGTATGCCCAGTGAAAAAAGTAAACCTAGTAATGTGGTATGTACATTATTATTTTAATTTATTTAATTTTAATAGACAAAGCCATTTACAATTATATGGGGTTAGCCTTTCTTATAAAAGTCAACTATAGAATCACATCTGATAAGAAACGTGCATTACTATAAATTTACTACTATTTCAACTTGAATCGTGTAAGATATGGAACCTGCTTTGATATGTATATCAACTTGCTTTGACTAGTTCAAATCCTCTATTAAAGCAGACTTACAACTCAGGTATAACCTGATATGTAAACCAGGTTTGCACCTGGATTACACAGACCTAGGTTAAACAAGGATTAACGGAGGAGGGGTAATAAGGTTTTAAAACAATATGTTAAATAATCTATTTTGTCATAAAAATAATGTTGAATCAACAACATTATTTTGAAAAAAAAATTTGTTTTTGGTTTTGTAACAGTTTGAATAACTCTATTAACATGGGAAGCATCCACGTAAAAAGAACAAAGTACAAAATAAATCATGACAAGGTAAACTTTCTGAGTGCGTGCCAAACACCCATTGGCTATTTCATTTTTGAGTAGGCCAAAGGGTAAAATTTATGTCCAGTAATTTCTTCAAGGTGAATCATTTTGATATCTGCTACGAAAACATAAATTTAATTTTGTAAGCGATTTAAGATTCTAAAACATGATACACATTATAAACGTCATTTATGAAAAGAGAAAGAGTTACCTTCAGATAAGTTTGTAAGACGACGAAATCTCAAATTACCAAGACGCTCTCACATTATGGACCTATTGTTAAGGGTAGTAATTTTGTCTACAAATCACGTCTTGAAATACTGCCTCATTTACAGGAAATAGGCCAATGAACGACCAAATCATTATATGGGATGCAGTGAAGAATGAAGTAAGTTACGCTCTCGTTAGGTCCATTGTGACGAGATCTACGATAAGTGCAGTACAGTACGTTAGTAATGAGTTTGATCAAGACGGCTCAGGTTTAATACACTTCCATCGTTAACGGAATGTCCCTTGGAAGGCATCAGTCTTTCGATAAAGCCCTTTCATTGATTTTGGATTTATCAAGCTTCTTTTCTTAGGGGTTATTTGGAGATTGAATCTTAAAAGATTTATGATTAAAAGACAATTAAAAGTTAATATTTATTATACATAATCGTTGATTGATTTATGACTTAAATATGTGAATATTAATAAATCCCATAAATCTAAACGTTAGCTTGGGTTTGCATACCGTATGGACGTTTAACACTGTACTAGTTTGAGTGGGTGGGTGGGTCTTCACCACAGTACGTGTATATATGCGTGCGAGTGGGTCACTACCACCGTACGTTCATTGGCCAGGTGTTGTTATACACCCTCACACACACCTGCAATGTTGAAGAAACTTGCACAAATTTACGGTAGTAATGACTCTTGCATCCTTTCACACAGACGTACGGTGGAATCAGTACGTTTGTGTGTTAAAGTAAATATATGTAGACATATCTAGGATAAGTAAGAGGAGAGACAAACTTTCATCTGAGGTTAACGTAGGTTTTATTTTGCCAGGCTTAGGTAAGCCAAAGTGTTAGTGAGGGCTTACTAACACTTGGCCGGGGAGACTTCCGAATCACCACAAATAACCGGGCAGGACTTATTACACTTTTCTCCCATCCAAGGAACAGCCACGCATGACATTGCTTGACGCCGTTATCTTGTGATAGTTTCGGCTACTCTGGTGGTTACTAATCAGCTGTTGGAACGTATTATTATGATTGTATTACCAGATTTTCTCCGTTACTTAGCTCGTTTAGAGGTTACTACTTTTTACGGAGTTTGCGCTTAAGCTTAATGAAAATGAATAATTTTCTGCAGTCATAATAAGCCAAAAGTAAAATGTTAAAGTTTTTTTTCTATAATTTTTTAAAATGTTTGCATTATGTAGGAATATTTATATTTTAATTATAGTATTTCTTTTTGAATTGATTCTATAAAGTCTATAATAGATGGTAAATTAACATGCGTTGTACTAAACAATTAAGTAAAACCGTATACAAGTATTGGCATAACTGTCTTAAATGTATATTCTTGTGTAACTTATAGTTTAATATCTCCTTTAATCTTAATAGGTTAAATTTATATTGGCCTTTCTACGTATCTTTTCAATTAACAGATTAATGCTTGTTTTCGACATCAATTTTTCGTTAAAACTATGAAATTAAATAATTCCCTTATTGTAAACAATTAATTATTTAACAATTGGTGAGGTTAGAACTTAAAGTCTTATCTTAAACCTTATTTTTTATCCATTTTGCCTGACGTGGTTTACAATAATCGATTATTATAATTTTGTACTTTTTCTCACCTACACTACAGTATAGTAAATAAAAATGTTTTTAAATTTACTTGTTTTATATCTACTAACATAATAAGCTAATTAGGATACCATTTTTATGCCATCTTGACCTAATTTTTATTTATACATTCTACTTTTTCTATTTCTGTAAAATAATATTTATTCCCTGCTTTATCATTCCCTTAACATGCTTAATTTATGTATTTTTGTGAGAACTACCCTCCTCTTTCGTGTATTTGTTGTTCGCTTTATATCTCTATAACTCATCAAGCGAGAACATTTGTTCAGTTGTATTAACTTTAAGGCGCTCTCTAATTTAATTCAACCCCCGTCCCTCAACGGCAGATGTTTACCGAAGGACTATTTAACTTTAATCAATCACTGCTGTCCACTCCTTTTTATCTCACCCTTCGCACACACTGCTCTCATAGATAATACATAATATAAATAATCAAAATGTTTACTTCATATTATAGTTTACTGTTTGCTTATCTTTAAGCAAGTTCTTAAAGCTAACTTTAATTCCAAAAGTACGAACTGCTCGATGAATCCACACATTTCTAATATAAAAGGGTGTCTTTTTAAAAATAGGCCACCATTGTGATCTTGGAAATCATAAGTTTGATAATAAACTTTAAAAGAAGAACCTTACCTTGTTTTTAGAGACAATTAAAAATACGTGTTTCAAAATTTTAAAAATGGCCACCATGAAAAAATGGCGATCAACTTTGGTTTTTCTTATAGGACACCCTGTATTTTATTATTTAGTTAAAACTAGTAATTTTAAGACTTTTTTTATTCTTGGCAGTTTTACGATATTTTGTTTAATAACATAGATATGGAGCTCAAAATGCTCAAAATTCTTATGAAGCCTTCAATTGAGATAGCAATTATTTAATATGCATTCAACAAAATTACCTAATCCGCAAACATTACAACATAAATTTGAAAAATTCATGCTTAGCTACTATTATTTCACGATTTAACGCATTTTGTATTATATTATAAGACATAAATTGAAACAAATCTATAAATATTTTGCCACAGATAAATTGATGTTGTCAGCAATGTTACCATTATCAGCTGTTTAAATCAAGTTCCAATATAGATCGACAGTCATATTAGAAGTTGAACTAAACAGCTGGTAATGGTAACAGTGCTGCCAACATCAATTTATCTGTGACAAAATGGTAATAAATTTGTTTCATTTAATGTAATATAATTTAATACACAATGAGTTAAATCGTAAAAAGGAATAGCCAAGCATGCATTTTCCGAATGTGTCTGTAATGTTTGCAGATTAGGTAATTCTTTTGAATGCATATTAAAAAAGATGTTATCTCAATGTTAAGATACATTAAGGAATTTGAGCATTTTGAGCTCTCATATTTATGTTATTAAACGAAATATCGAAAACTGCCTAGAATAAAAAAGTCTAATAATTACTATTTCTATCCAAAAAACTCATAAAATACAATATGTCCAATAAGAAAAACCAAAGTTGACCACCATATTGGAAAATTGCTGCAGATTTTCAAATTTTGAAATATGTATTTTTAATTGTCTTTCAAAACAAGGTAATGTCCCCCATTTAAAATTTGTTGTCAGACTATGGTTTCCAAGATCGCAATGGTGGCCCATTTAAAAAGACACCCTGTAGAGATGGCAATGAAATAAAGAAAGTTATATCCCTACTGTTTCAAAGTCAAGCCTCCGGTACTTCATCACTTGGAAGATAATTAAAGAAGAGTTTCTTCTTTAGATGAAATCATCTTTGCTAACATTCCATTTATTCATGTCAATTTCACCCCTCCAATTTTTATTTGTCAAATTATATCTTCAATAATTTAATATTTTGGAATCTTTTAGGTTTACCAACGAATTTTTAAATCTAAAAATATCTTACTATGTATATTTTAAGGCATGATTACATGCAAATAGTTTGAAATAGTCCCAAAATAAATATGAATAATTACAATTTAGGAAAAACCAATTCGAATAAAGGCCTAACCAGTAACACTCTTTTTATATATATTAAATTATGTTTATCTTGTAATTTTAAATAACTAAATTAGGTATTTCAATACGAACAGTATACGATACTCCTCATTAGTAAGCGTCTATAAACATAAATTTATCCTAATTAAAATATTACAATGGCAAATTTAGAAGCGAAATGAACTTTTAAATCTCTCAACTAGATAACTTTTTTGATTAATTTTATTTACAAACCTATTTCTTATGCAAACACAAAAAAGTATTACTGACAAAGGACATTTTTTGTAATCAACTTATAACAATAGATGAAGTCACTTAATGAACTGGTGGACTTTACTGAAAAAGTGTTTCGGCAAAAGAAAGCTTACTGAAGCAAAAATAATTTTTATTCTGTTTATTTTTTATTGCTAACTCAATCTGCCAATGATGTCTTATACTCGCATATTCAGATTATTTTGTGTGATATATTTTTAAATAAATAATTTAAAGCCATATTTTGTCTTTTCCATGAATTATAGTAGACTGTTGTAAATTGTGCATATAATAGAAATTTATTGTTTCCAAAAAAGGTAAATTTATTTTCAGTACCGTTTTACAAGTTGCAGTTGTAGGAGTATTAACTTCTAATATATATATATATATTACGTAACTTTAGACAAAAAAAAAAATACAACTTATATAAAGTATAATCTTAAATAAGGCTACTTAAAACAACAACAAACGTTTATTTAATTTAAATTCCTTATAGAACCTGAGTGTTAAATTGTTGTTTGAGAATGTTACTGTTTACTTTAAACTTTTCTATAATCTGTTATTATTGGACATGAAGATAATTATTGCTAGCTGACAAACGTGACTTAAACATGAAATTAATGACAAAACAGATATTGTTTGGGGTTACCACATTGTAATGCAACTCATTTCATAATATGTTAATACTGGCCATGACAACTATCTTCTGGGAAACCTAGCTTTTATGTGAGAGGAATGACGAAATAGATATTGTTTGGGGTTACCACGTTTTAACGTAACTCATTTTATGTTAATACTGGCCATGACAACTATCTCCTTGGAAATGTAGCTTTTACGTGAGAGGAATGACGAAATGGATACTGTTTGGGGTTACCACGTTATAATGTAACTCATTTCATAATATGTAAATACTGGCCTTGACAAATATCTCCTGGGAAATGTAGCTTTTACGTGAGAGGAATGACGAAATGGATATTGTTTGGGGTTACGACGTTGTAATGTAACACATTCTATAACCTTTTAATACCGACTTCGACGGATTTGTCCTGGTAAATGTCGTTGGAAACGTAAGAAGAATGACGGAATGGATATTAATTGGCGTTATACTGTAATTCATTCTATAATCTGTCATTCCTGACCTCAACAACTGTCCCCTAGGAAATTCCATTTGAAACGTGAGAGGAATGACGAAGTGGATATTGTTTGGGGTTACCACGTTGTAATGTAACTCATTCTATAATCTGTCATTCCTGACCTCGACAACTGACCCCTGGGAAATGTCGTTTGAAAAGTGAGAGGAATGACGAAGTGGATATTGTTTGGGATTATCACGTTGTACTGTAACTCATTCTATAATCTGCCATTCCTGACCTCAACAACTGTCCCCTGAGAAATGTCGTTTGATACGTGAGAGGAATGACGAAGTGGATATTGTTTGGGGTTACCACGTTGTAATGTAACTCATTCTATAATCTGTCATTCCTGACCTCGACAACTGACCCCTGGGAAATGTCGTTTGAAACGTGAGAGGAATGACGAAGTGGATATTGTTTGGGGTTACCACGTTGTAATGTAACTCATTCTATAATCTGTCATTCCTGACCTCGACAACTGACCCCTGGGAAATGTCGTTTGAAACGTGAGAGGAATGACGAAGTGGATATTGTTTGGGATTATCACGTTGTACTGTAACTCATTCTATAATCTGTCATTCCTGACCTCGACAACTGACCCCTGGGAAATGCAGTTTGAAACGTGAGAGGAATGACGAAGTGGATATTGTTTGGGGTTACCACGTTGTAATGTAACTCATTCTATAATATGTCATTCCTGACCTCGACAACTGACCCCTGGGAAATGTCGTTTGAAACGTGAGAGGAATGACGAAGTGGATATTGTTTGGGGTTACCACGTTGTAATGTAACTTATTCTATAATCTGTCATTCCTGACCTCGACAACTGACCCCTGGGAAATGTCGTTTGAAACGTGAGAGGAATGACGAAGTGGATATTGTTTGGGATTATCACGTTGTACTGTAACTCATTCTATAATCTGTCATTCCTGACCTCGACAACTGACCCCTGGGAAATGCAGTTTGAAACGTAAGAGGAATAACGAAGTGGATATTATTTGGGGTTACCACGTTGTACTGTAACTCATTCTATAATCTGTCATTCCTGACCTCGACAACTGACCCCTGGGAAATGCCGTTTGAAACGTGAGAGGAATGACGAAGTGGATATTTTTGGTGTTACCACGTTGTACTGTAACTCATTCTACAATCTATTACAGTACTACTGAACATGACAATTACCTCCTGGGAAACGTGTGTCATGTTTAAATGTAACCAATAATTATATAGATTTTAAATATCTATGTGAAAGAAATTAATACTTAAAAATAATAGTTTGAATAAATTGTTTAGTGTTAGAATGTATTTAGTTTTACTTGTGCTTTGAAATATCCAACATAAAACAAAAATCCCTCAAGTGTTGCTATATCATAAGAATCAACAACTTAAAGTTTAAAACATCGTATAAAACTAAAAAAATATTAATAATAACAATAATATAATCATAAAAAATTCATAAGTTAATAACATGTTTAGACATCTGTCACTATATAGCATGAACGTGCCATTTTTGAATGATAGTAACTTTGTAACTACACATTAAAGAATTCATTTTAACTCAAGACCTTAGTACTTTATAGCTTTTTAATAAAATGAACCACTTAGATTATTCATATTTGTATTATAATACGCAAAGAGTTCAGACTAGTTAAAAATACTGATCTACACAGCCAAACATTAATTTTTAAATGTACGGAATAAAAAAATAAATAAAATCAGATACCCTTTGTGTTCCTTGTAAATTAAAGAAGGTATTTAAAACATGAGTAGGAAAAAGCTCTTTTAGATTACGAAAAATATACACATGTAATACAATTAAAAATCATTTCAACGTAATAAAGAACATATTACAAGAGTAATTTGAGAGAACATGAATAAATTTACGTCAATAGAAGTAAATTTTCGGCGATTTCTTTTTTTTTTATTTAGAGTTATGATACTGAACAAGTCAATATTTTACAGCTGCAACAAAGAGAATTTGTAGTAACATGGTTAAAGGGAAGTGTGCTATGCAAATATAGGATACCACATTTTATAAAGTGGAGGAATAGGCTGAGTAGTGATAGAATCGATAAAATACGGGAGGCCGACTTGTTGCTCTGGGATTACCCTAGTGGGGGGTGTGGGGGTGGGGATGGACGAGGGATCTGGGAGCAGGCTAGCCATCTAAAGTTACAACTGTCACAAACAATGTATATTCTTCATTTCAACAGAGTATTGCCACAATCAACGAAGATATTAATCACAGAACGTTTCTCTTGAGTGACATAATTTATTTTTAAAATGGTTTAAAATATTTTCTAAACCTCTTTATACTAATGTAAACTTGGTCTTTCTCTAACATATAAATTACTAATGTTCTAACACATGTCCATTATATTTTAAGATTCAATTTTAAGTAGAAACGGTTACTTATAAACGAAATATCACCTTTTTTTATTTTTGGATGAAACATATTTAGAATATAATAAGGACCATATCCTTATTATTACGTAATTACTAATTATTAAGATTAAGAATTTGGAAAATATTACTGAATTTTTTATAGTATTTTCTCAAGTAAGATTAAAAGGAAAATAAATAAAATTGCGGAGAGATGGAGAAAAAGATTCTCATTAAAAGATTCTCATTTAAAGGAAGAAGGAAAGAGAAAAGGGTGAGGGGGAGTCGATAAGGGAGGAAAGGCAAGAGGTAGAATACTTTTACTGTTGCCAATCACTTTCATTATCTTTCGATACGTCAGGAAGACAAAATTAACTATTATAAAGAAATAAAATATAATTTAATCATTTTATCAGTGTAAAGTGAGTAAAAATAAACTGGGGTGTTTATGTAATTATAATATCATCGAAAGGGATTTCATTTAGCAACCAATTATTCTTTCTGAACTCTTTTCTGTCATAATTTTATGGATAATTAATGAGTTCAATTATCGGTGTGGGAGGGATTTAGTAAATTCAGCGAATTAAATGTGAAAGTGTTCGAGATTTGATTTAAGGAGAACGGCATTGTTTAATTTAAAGTAACCTCTACATTTTACGATTGATGCATATTATTTTCATACTATATACACACACTCACTTTTCACTTTAAAATAAAAATAACTATGTATAACTAGTGACTGACTCCTTAATAAAACATTTTTGTTTACATCCAAAAGTATGAACCCATATTAGAGATTCAATATTAAGAATAATGTTAGGTTAGTTCCTTATATAAATATTTTATTGTTTTCCTTAACTATATTTACATAGTTTTTCTCCTATTTAACACTGGATCCATGGAAAGTGGACGAGAAATATCTAATGTGTTTTACTGGATATGTTCCAGTAGTTTAAATTTCACAGTACAAGTAAACGTCACACAACACAAATTTATTACAATATAAGCACAAAATGCACAAATATACTACAATACAAGCACAAAATGCACAAGTATTATGGTGATCGATTTCGGTGAACCACGCTCACCTTCCTCAGACCAGAGGGATTCACAAAATCATTCTTTTGTGAATCCCTCTGGTCTGAGGAAGGTGAGCGTGGTTCACCGAAATCGATCACCATAATACTTGTGCATTTTGTGCTTGTATTGTAGTATATTTGTGCATTTTGTGCTTATATTGTAATAAATTTGTGTTGTGTGACGTTTACTTGTACTGTATATGTACCAACACGTATTATGCTAATTAAAAAACTATTTTTAAATTTCAATCAGCTACAGGTAATTTACATATTTATGTTTATAGTTTTCTTCAATTAGTAGTAATGTCAGTATCAGACATTTCTTATTAAAACATAATGGTTACTGGAGAGACAACATGGGTGACTTTATATTAAAGTAAATATTTATTGTTTTCCTTAATTGAACCAGTCCTAGAAATTATTTATTTTTCTCGGTTTAATGAGTACTAAATTTCATTTTTAACCTAACTCATTCCCTGTAGTTAATTGAATTGTTATGGAAACATAACACAGGCAGAGTAAGGGGGAGAACAAATACATTAAAAGGTGAACAATATTGACAATCGGCATTTTTTTATTATTAGATAAAAAAGAGATAAATGGTATTTTCTGAATTTTTACGTTTTACTGGGGATAGCTATGTTTCTAATCTGCTGATAACATACAAGTTTTGAGCTCTAAATAGTTTAGACCTTTTACAACTTCGCCTTTAAAAAAAACCTTTCTTTATCTTTTCACTGATTAGCAATACATTTTTATTTTTTTAAAGCATATATATAATACCAGTTTTATATTATAATTAGTTATAGTGCTTTCTCCATTGAGAATTACGTCAATGATTTCAAGTTGAAAATTGGTTTACAACAGTCTTTAGAATGATAATTATTATTTATTTCGAATCGAACTTTCAGTTCACGTAGTATCAGGTCTTTTAGCAAAAAAAATTCAAGAATGTCTTTTTTTTACTATTTAATGATGGCAATTATATATAAATCAACAGTAAATGAAGGTATTTTGTTTTTAGAGATGTTTTTGTTTTGTAGTAAATGTTTTTTGAAGGGATTAATGGATTCATATTAAAAATTGCTTTTTAGTTTCCCGTTCTAAGAAGAAAATTTACTTACATTACTATGTTGTCCATAATATGAGCCATTTTAATGACTTCACATCTAATCTTCTTCTTTGAACCATGTAATGATGGCCATCAAACGTAACTCTTCATTAAACTAATGCTCTTTGTTTCTCCCAGCCACGAGGAGGTCATTTAACTAATGTCTCCAGGGTAAATATCCTAGATATCATCGGTTCCTCACACTCTTTCAATACTTACGTACTCAGTTTCCATGGTAGGCAATATATATGTGAACAGATCATTGCCTATGTGAATCAGTAACACTATACGTGTATGGGCGGGTGGGTGGGTCTTTTGTTAAAGTTATTAAAGTAATACCACTGTACCTGTATGGGCGGGTGGGTGGGTCAGTAACACTATACGTGTATGGGCGGGTGGGTGGGTCAGTAACACTGTACGTGTATGGGCTGGCAGGTGGGTCAATACCACTGTACCTTTATGGGTGGGTGGGTGGGTCAATACTACTAGGGTGCAAACTAATATGATTTATGACAAAATAATTTGTATTAAATGTTAGTTTAATAAAAAATAATGTTGACTTATAACTTAAAATAATAATGACATTTTGAATGGCAGTTATAACTTAGGCTACTTTTAAATGAAAATAGGAACAGCTTTAATTTGTGAAAAATCTAAAATATCGTTGAAATATTGCACAGTTTGTTTTTTATTTTATGTTATTAGGTAATTTGGAATTAATATTTTAATATTTCATTTTGTTGGACGGGGTGGCTGAGTCAGTGGATGAACGGTCTAAAGAGTCCGGACTTTTTTCCAAAATAACGCAGGTTCGAGTCCTGGCCTTGACTATTTAAATCACTAATGTCCACCTTCTATTGTACTGGTTCTCCCCCTTACTCTATCTGATAAGTTCCCGACACATATAAGTAGTCTGTGGGGAATGTGTATAGTAAATTTGAAGAGGATATTTTCCTCTTCTTAAAAGAATTCTTGTTTTATACGGACAAGATTGCCTATTCCTCATTGTTTGGATATTTAGTATTACGCGAAGGTATTTTTCATAAATTAACTTTATATTATTTTTAACTTAGAGTACATACAGTTGTTATTAAAATTTTTGTGCCTAAAAATGAGTGTCTTGGCAACCCAGATGACTTTCTGTGGCATAAAGACTATATTTTTCTACTGTATTATTAACTTTATAACTTGAAAAGTATAAGATGTAATAATGTGATTAATGATGTATTGATAGTTATATTTCAACTGTTAAAATAACTTTTTATACATCCACTAGCAAAATATATATATATATATATATATATATATATATATATATATATATATATATATATATATATATATATAGGGATTACACTTATTTTGTTAATCAACGTTTTTTTAAAAATGTAGAACTTTATCTCAGTAAGAATAAGCAAAATTATACTTATTTTTTATTCATGAGCTGGAATACAGTAGTTACGCTGTTTTTGTCCAATGTTGTTCATAATATCACCCAGGTGGGTCTTGGGCAGATTCACTGAAATGATACCAGCTGCACAGACAGAGTCTGTTGTGCCCTGCAGGGGTTCCATTTACATAATGATTCTGAGCAGAGGTCTTATCTCAAATATGACCGTAGAAAAAGTAATGTTGCTTTTTTTTAGACGAATAAAAAATAAGCAGCAGACAATTTCGTTAAAATATAAAACTTATTGAAAATATGAATCTTATTGGAAAATTTGTATGATAAAACTTCTTTTCCTTATTACATTTATCTGTAACGCGGATTGTGGAGAAAAATGGTAAAAAAGTATAATACATAGTATCAGAAAACTTACAAGGTGTTTGTATTGAAAGATAATTAACATACAAGAGGGTATTAATCTAAATATATTGGTCAATTAATATGGCAAGACAAATTATGATACTTAACGGGATTGTAAGATATTGGTTGTTCAATGATAAGATACAGGCCAAATACGTAAACACATATGAGCTATCCCACTTATGTTTTCATTCTAACATTAAGGATTTTAATCAGTCTATTACAAGGCGTTCCTTTTAAAACGCAACCCATGATTTGAAATAAAAATTAACTACAAACAAAACATATATCCATAATCTATTTTATTACTAATAACATATTTTATTACTACTATTTATATAATTGTAATGAAACCGTGCTTCCAACCTCAACTTATTGACATTGATCTTAGAACTTAGGCTTAAGCGGCCGGTGTCATAACTAGAATCTACAGTTTCCGGTGACAACCGCGTCAAGGTACTATCTATAATATTTACAAGATGACCAGACGTTTCGCCCATATTGTGATGTGGCATCCTCAGTGGTTTCTCTGAGACTGAAATCGGCAAGTGACCTTCCAGCTTTATAATAGGTGGTGGGGTGGGGACTGGTTGGCAGGTATGCTGGAGAGGGGGGCGGAGGCACGACCCACGTGACCTACGGTCATTGGCTGAAAAAATCAATATGGCTGACTCTTCCATTTTATTTCAATTTACTTAAAATGGGTTCCCATGTCTTTGGCAGCCGTATACTATCATCCTTATTAAAACTATTTCTTCTTTTATATATTTCTATGGCTTCCCTTACGATTCTCGGGTAGTAATGTGGGATGTTGGCAAGGACTTTAGTTTTGTCAAATAAAATTCCATGATTACTTTTTGTGCTATGTTCAGCAACAGCAGACTTTTCCGTATCTTCATTCTTAGTATGCCTTATATGTTCCTTAATCCTTGTGGAAATTAACCTCTTGGTTTCCCCTATGTAGACTGACCCGCAACTACAAGGTATTTCATATACTCCAGGCATAGCTAGTGGAATTTTATCTTTGACTGACCTCAGAAAATTCTTTAATCTATTCGGTGGCTTGTAAATGGTTTTTATATTTTCTTTACTTAATAGCCTGCCAATATTTTCCGTTGTTCCCTTTATGTAAGGTAGATACGCCTTTTTTGAGGTATCCTTATCTTGTCTTGTATCTACTCTATTGTCTTGTTCTTTCCTCTTCAACTGTTTTCCAATAGTATTATTGATTTCTCTAACTGAATATCCATTCTGTTTTAATGTTGAATGTAATATTTGTCTTTCTTTCTTCCAACTATTTTGGTCTGAAATGTGAATGGCTCGATTGATTAAAGTGTTTAAAACTGCATTCTTCTGTGCCGGATGATGATGGGAAGCAGCATTTAAATATCTATTGGTATGTGTAGGTTTCCGGTATACCGAGTGGCCTATTCGTCCATCTCTTCTTCTCACAGTTAAAACGTCAAGGAAAGGCAGACTTCCGTTATTCTCGATTTCCATTGTGAACTTAATATTAGAGTGAATAGAATTGATATGGTGCAGAAAATCATCCAATCTCTCTCTACCATGTGGCCACCCAGCCCAAACATCGTCTACATATCGATACCATGCCTTTGGTTTCAAATCAGACGTTTCAAGTGCCTTCTTTTCAAATATTTCCATATAAAGATTAGCTGCAACTGGTGATAGAGGTGATCCTATAGCTGCCCCCTCAGTTTGTTCATAGAACTTCCCATCAAAGAAGAAATAAGTTGATGTGAGGCATAGTTCAGCTAGCTCTGCTAAATCGTTGTTAAGAATTTCCTTGATTATTTCAATTGTTTCAGGTACTGGAACCTTAGTGAACAATGATTCTACATCAAAACTTACTAGTATGTCAGTTTCTTGCAACTTCTGTTGGCTGATAAGGCTGATAAAATGTCTAGAATCTCTAACAAATGACTCAGTTTTTCCTACAATTTCACTTAGTTGTTTTGATATAAACTTGGCTAAATTATAAGTAGGTGATCCTATGGAACTTACTATAGGTCTCATCGGTATATTTTCTTTATGTATCTTAGGTAATCCATACAATAGTGGTGGCCTAGGGTCAGAATTTATTAATTGTCCTTTTATCTTATTGTTAAAATTAGGGTTTGACTTAACCAATTTTGATACACTTGAAGCAATTCTTTTAGTCGGATTTCTTACTAATTTATATGGACCGTTATTAATCATATCATTCATTTTGACTTTATAATCTTCCGTCTTCATAATTAGTTCTTAGTTCATAATTCCGTAGTTCATAATTATGAAGTGCCTTCGCACTTGAAACGTCTGATTTGAAACCAAAGGCATGGTATCGATATGTAGACGATGTTTGGGCTGGGTGGCCACATGGTAGAGAGAGATTGGATGATTTTCTGCACCATATCAATTCTATTCACTCTAATATTAAGTTCACAATGGAAATCGAGAATAACGGAAGTCTGCCTTTCCTTGACGTTTTAACTGTGAGAAGAAGAGATGGACGAATAGGCCACTCGGTATACCGGAAACCTACACATACCAATAGATATTTAAATGCTGCTTCCCATCATCATCCGGCACAGAAGAATGCAGTTTTAAACACTTTAATCAATCGAGCCATTCACATTTCAGACCAAAATAGTTGGAAGAAAGAAAGACAAATATTACATTCAACATTAAAACAGAATGGATATTCAGTTAGAGAAATCAATAATACTATTGGAAAACAGTTGAAGAGGAAAGAACAAGACAATAGAGTAGATACAAGACAAGATAAGGATACCTCAAAAAAGGCGTATCTACCTTACATAAAGGGAACAACGGAAAATATTGGCAGGCTATTAAGTAAAGAAAATATAAAAACCATTTACAAGCCACCGAATAGATTAAAGAATTTTCTGAGGTCAGTCAAAGATAAAATTCCACTAGCTATGCCTGGAGTATATGAAATCCCTTGTAACTCAATAATAACTCAATAACTCAATAACTCGTTTATTAAGCCAGATCAACAAAACAAGATTGCATTAGCCAAGTTATCAATGTAACTAAATGAAATAATTACTTTAATACTAATTAAAACCAATTACAAATTGTTGTCAACCAATTACAATTTTTTTCTCAACAGAGTTAGTGACTACCAGCCAGGAAATTACGGACGCTGTAGACCACTGCATCTAAAAGCATTCTTTTTACCCCCCTCTTAAAAGCCCTGTGATCCTGCTCGATCTTTAGTGATGTTGGAAGACTATTGTAGAGTTTGATGGCATTGTACTGGAACTGTTTTTGGAAAAATGAAGTGGAATGTCTGGGAATTGAAATATTGTTGGTATTGCGGAGTGGATATCTGTTACTGGAAGGAGAGCTGAACACAGAAATATTTTTACTGACAAACAACAAGGTCTCCAAGATGTAAATTGAAGGGAATGTTAAAATGTTGTTGGTCCTGAAAATCTCCCTGCATGAATGGCCTCTAGGGAGAGAGAATATGACTCTTATAGCCTTCTTTTGTAGTCGAAACAATAGTAAGGTCCTCTGGCTTTCACTTCCCCAAACTGGTACTGCATATGACAGATAAGGAAAAATAGTTCCATAATAGGCAGAAAGAAGAACCTCACTGCTCACAAACTTTTTTAAGGTTCGAAGGATAAAGACGCCGGTAGACACTTTTTTGGTTACAGATTCAATGTGTTTGTGGTAGTTTAGATTGTCATCAAGAGTAAGGCCTAGGAATTTAACTTCCTGGGATGAATACACAATTGAGTCTCCAAGAAGAACATTTAACCCATCGTTTGCTCCAAATGTCCTATTTGAGATATAGAAATTTAAAAGTTGAGTTTTGTCAGCATTTAAGATTAATTGATTATTTTGAAACCATTGTAAAAGACTGTTGGATTCAGAGAAGACAATTTGTTCCAATGACTCGTTACAAGGACTAGAAAGTGTGAGGGAGGTGTCATCAGCAAAAAGACATATTTTAGCTAAACTTACACTATTGGGTAGATTGTTTATGAAAAGAAGGAACAAAGTTGGGCCCAAAACAGACCCCTGGGGCACCCCTCTCTTGATCAGAGCCCTGGATGAGGCGTAACGTCGTAAATAGCCAGAATCATCGATATCAGGTATTACAACAAACTGTTCTCTCTTGTCTAAGTAGGAAGCAAACCAGTCCAGTGCAACACCTCTGATCCCCTGTTGGCACATCTTCTTAAGCAGCAGATCATGATTAACCATATCGAAGGCCTTGCTGAGATCAAAAAATAGGCCTGATACACGCTGTCCACTATCTAAATCTGTTACTATGCCGTTTATTAGGCTCAGTATAGCACTTGTCGTCGATCTATTCTTAACAAAGCCATGTTGGTTTTGATAAAGTATTTGGCGTGTTTCCAGAAATGTACATAGTCTATTTAATACAGCCTTCTCGAAAATCTTGGATACAGTTGAAATCAAGCTAATTGGCCTATAATTATCACATGAACCCTCATTACCTTTTTTTAATATGGGCCTGACCATTGTTAATTTTAGGGCTGAAGGAAATTTACCCTCAACAAAGGAAGAATTCACCAGATGGCATAAAGGTGCTGTCACGAATTCGCTGATGGCTTTTAGCATTTTGGGAGATAGTTCATCAACTCCTGTCGAGTTTTTGCTTTTCATGCCAGTTATAATGCTTTTAATTTCATTTTCATTAACAGGGGTGAGAAAGAACGATGAACTGTTGAGCCTATTGTTAATTATTTCAAACTTATCATGGCTGACTGGTTTTTTAATGCCATCTCCTACTCCAACAAAGTGTGTATTCAAAGTATCACAGACTTTTTTTGGTTCAGTTACCGATTTTCCTTCACTGTTCACAAGTGTGATATTTGTATTTTCTTTCCTCGCTTTTGGTCTATGGTCATTTATTATCTTCCAAACAGTCTTAGTTTTATTGTCAGAGTTTTCTATTGTTTCCCGTATTTTGTCACATTTAGCTTGTTGGATCATTTTTCTGTATTTATATTTTAATCTGATATAATACTGCCTTAAAAAATGATCAGAATTTAGGTGTTTTGTTTTTTCGTAAAATATGTGACATTGGTCTTTTAATGTTTTAAGTTCTTCTGAGAATTCAATCTTTTCCTTTTTTTTAACATTTATTTTTTTTAATTTTCTTGGGAATGCCGTTTCAAAATAATATCTCAGTTGCATGCTGAACTCATTATACTTTTCCTCCACATTTTGTGCTCTGTATGTATCATTCCACGTTTCTCGTTTTAACAATAACTTAAATGTTTCCATGTTTGTTTTTTTAAAACTTCTGTTATATTTATATCTTGCCACTTTTGCTTTACTTTCGACGGTTATGTTAAAAGTTGCTGTTTGGGCATAGTGGTCTGATAAAATCGATTTTACGACTTCTCCTTTGGCAAGAGCAACATCAGTAAATATGTGGTCGATTAAGGTTTCAGAGCATAAGGCTTCTCTAGTGTAGGAAGAGATTATATTATATAATCCATATGACGACATGTCTGAGATGAATTTGTGACCAGTGAAACTGTCAACAGACAAGTCTATATTGAAGTCGCCCAAGACAAAGACCTTTGAGTGCTTTTTCACAAATCTACTTAAGCATTCACCTAAGTGTTCAAGAAAAACATCATGACTACCTGCGGGAGGTCTATATCCAGCTACTACTAACATTTTATCATGATTATTAATTTCAACTGAAACTGCCGCTAGTTCACACTCTTTCTCTTCACTAAAGGGCTCACAGTCCAAGGACAGACACTTCAGGTTTGAACGACACCAGATTCCCACACCTCCGCCCTTAGCACGAGTTCTGCAGAAGGATGTTACATAATCAAAGTTTTTGATCTTAAGATTTTCAATTTCAGAATATTTCATTGAGTGCTCAGTTATGCATAATACATCCGGATTTTCATCGCCAAGAAACACTTCCAACAAGTCCACTTTGTTCCTTAGACTTCTGATATTTTGATGTACTATCCTAAGGCTGCCTCCCTGTTGACGCTCATGATACTTTTGAGAAACTGCACCCAGGTAACTCCCGGAGGCCTCTGAGCCTCCCCTAAAAAATGCTTTCCAGTGAAAGTACGGGATTGATGAGTCTTTTTGGAAATCATTCCTGAAGGAATTGAAGGGCTGAAGTTGGGAGTATTTGGAGTCGTTTTTGAAGACATATTGGAAGGCTTAACGTTATATTTACAAGACAGATGGCATTCAGGGGGATTAAAGTTAGGAATGAAATCATTGGATCGGTTTAAGGACTGAAGAAGTAAGGTTGCGAGCAGACGTTTGCCAGTTAAATTCAAATGAAGACCATGACGTGTAAAGCCATATCGAGGAATGGACTCCATAGAGAGAAACTCTACATGATCGTGTTTGGAAGAAAATGTTAGGAGCTTGTCATTTACTTCAGCTACAACAGGATTTAAGGAAGGATTATCATGTCTTGGAGGGAGACCGACCAAGATCACCTTTCTACCAGAGGTTTTACTCAGTTCAGTCTCTAGTTCAGAAAAGTCCAGGGTACAGCGCCCGTTTACAACATTGTTTGAACCTCCCATTACAATAATATTATTACACTTACTTCTGGAATATGATTTAAATGTTTCTAGTACATGTTTCATATTACCATTTGGTTTGATCCATCCACTTACTTCACACATACCCCTCAGCTTGTCCCTTAACAGTTGTGAAACAAGCCGCCCATGGCTATCTGAGCACAAGGCTATACTGGGCTTAAGGGTGGTAGTAGTAGGGATGTGGATTGGTGGGACGTAAGAACATATTTTTTGTTTTGGAAGAGGATTTCTTTTGATCGGACTTTTCTTTGGTAGCACTGGACTGTGGACAATCAGAGGGATTTCTGTGGTGTCAGGAAGGCTTTCCAGGTCCGAGGATTCAAGAACATCATATCTATTGCATGTCTTAATACCCTTGTCAACCACCTTAGACACCGTTTGAATTTTATTTTTTCGGTGTTTCACTATTTCCCATTGACCTTTAGCCTGTTTTCTTAAATGTAATGATAGTTTTTCAGAGCTCATTTTGTCACTAAGAACATAAGGGCTGGTAGTCTTTTTTAGTCCTAACATACTTACACTACTATTGAGCTTAGGAGTAGGACAAGTCATTCTATTACAATCATTTGAAAGCCTTTCAAACCATTCATTGAAAGAAACTGACTTTGGGGTTTCAGAACAAAACCAGTTAAGAATTATCTTTGCATGAATGAGCACATTAAGCCCACATTCGAAGCTATTGTTTTGCTGAGGGCAAGTGACATCAGTAAAATTCCAACTACTGAGACCAACATTTTTTACAAATAGATGTGCAGGATCTAAGTTCATAGACTTAATTGTGTCTAAGTGAAATATTGATTTATTTGTGATATCAAGAAACAAAAGACTCCAGTGTGAACCTATTCCTGCTTCTGTACAACCCTCAGCAACATGTTCATTAATATCAGAGACTTTACTATTGCTAATACAACACAATGCATAGTTGGAGTTTTTAAAGCTAAGGTCAGTCAAGAGTTCATTTACTACATCCGCGGAGCTATGCTTCAGAAGCTCGCAGTTGAGTGGACCAATAAACAACGCTTTACATGATACAGTCTTAGCACATTTTTGAAAGGAAGAGAAATAATTTTCCAAAATTGAATCATCAAGCCACTTGTCAGTAATTGATTGATTGTATTTAGATTTAAGAGACTCGATTTCGGATATTAAATTATGGTTTATCTCTAAAGCGCTATTCATTTTGCCCATTTCCAACTTCAGACTGCTGTCTTTCTCAATGAGTTTGTTTTTTAATATTTCAATCTCTTCCTTACCATTTTCAAGTTTGGCGCCGAGGACAAAGTTATCATGCAGGTTTTTATCATCAAAAACACACTTCAATTCCTCATTTTCTTTCCTAACTTCTTGTACTTTTAATTGAAGTTGAGCAATTCTTTCATTAGCAGTTTTAAGTTTATAGCTTACTGACTCTTTTTCCTCAACCATAACGTCTTGCATTTTGAAAGACTCATTTAACTCATTTGTCTTTTGTAATTTAAAAGAATCAAAATGAGAGTTGAGTTTTAAAAGTTCAAGAAGAAGTTCATTGTTTTTTTCTACAAGGTTAGAATTTTTTTTAGTCAACTTATCTTGAGTGTTAACTAAATTACTTATGTTATCTATAACAGAGTTCAAGTCTAAATCGGGATGGTTGGCCAAAAACAAATTTAGCTCACTTACCAAAGATAGTAAAATATTTTCTGAATTAGGGTCTAGATTAACATTTTTCAGTAATTTTTCTTCCAAGAAATCCATTATCAAAACTGCTATGTTTATGTACAATAGAAAATGGACAGTTGAAATTGCTTATAATTAGGTTAAAATAATTGTGAACTATATCTAAATATGTTTAATGACACAGAGTATTATTTACATATATACAACATTGTTACATATATACAAACAAATACAAAAAGTTCAATTGGATGAGTCCGTGACGGTGAATGATCAACGTAGGAGGCCGTCCCAAGATCCACCAGATGTGCGGGTAGTGGTTGTGGTGCAGAGCGCCTGTGGAGAACAGCACCAACGTCTGTGTAGCAGCCGTGTACTGCGGCGAACGTCTCCTCCGGTAACCGGGCGCAGATCATGAGGGAATCAGCTGGCAGTGGGTAATTTGATGCTGTTATGTTGGTAACACCGCGGAGCAGTCGGACGTGAGTCGGCTGCCCGCGCATGCGCTTAGCCCAGATTACGTTCTAAAATAACTTCTTGCCAGCCCGTAGTGAGATGTTAGTTACATTGGTCTTGCACATTTAGGCTACTTACAAGTCCGTAGAGTCCATTAAAATTATAAATAAGACCACAAAGAAGTTAAATAAACACTTCAACACTCCCTCTAAGTCCGTTATCACTTTAAAATAACATTTAAAATAGCATCGATGTGCAGTCCAACTTTCTATTGCAGATCAGTTTTGCCAGTTGTAGTTGCGGGTCAGTCTACATAGGGGAAACCAAGAGGTTAATTTCCACAAGGATTAAGGAACATATAAGGCATACTAAGAATGAAGATACGGAAAAGTCTGCTGTTGCTGAACATAGCACAAAAAGTAATCATGGAATTTTATTTGACAAAACTAAAGTCCTTGCCAACATCCCACATTACTACCCGAGAATCGTAAGGGAAGCCATAGAAATATATAAAAGAAGAAATAATTTTAATAAGGATGATAGTATACGGCTGCCAAAGACATGGGAACCCATTTTAAGTAAATTGAAATAAAATGGAAGAGTCAGCCATATTGATTTTTTCAGCCAATGACCGTAGGTCACGTGGGTCGTGCCTCCGCTCCCCTCTCCAGCATACCTGCCAACCAGTCCCCACCCCACCACCTGTTATAAAGCTGGAAGGTCACTTGCCGATTTCAGTCTCAGAGAAACCACTGAGGATGCCACATCACAGTATGGGCGAAACGTCTGGTCATCTTGTAAATATTATAGATAGTACCTTGACGCGGTTGCCACCGGAAACTGTAGATTCTAGTTATTGACATTGCACGAAACCCAAATAAAGTGAACAAATATGCCACAATGTAAATCAGCTGATAGCCAAGGAAGAATAAGGACCAGGGCTACCAACCTATGAACTTGTAATTATCTTAAACCTTCATTTTCTGTACTTGTAAATAGGGCTGCATTTTAAATGAAACACCCTGTATTTGTATTTAGATCTTTCTTTTAACAAACTTATTAATGCTTTTATTGTTTTCTTTTTAAAAGCAGGTATGTTTATTTTTATGAATCTGGTTAGCTAGTTTTTTATATAAATTATTATTAGAGTATTTTTATGGGTTTTTTTCATTACATTATACTATTACATTATTATCGTTTTTTCTATTTACAACAGTGACAACATTTACAAAATAAATCATTTCATTCATTTACTAAACATTGTTGATTTTTATTTTTATAAGGCTTTTCATTATTTTACCTATATTTAGAAAAAAATATTGTAATCATGTTTCCAGCAAATTATCCTTATAGCTATACAAACATTTCAATTTTCTTAAATTATATTTATTTACAGAACGATGACTAGAAATCTCATAATTTACATTTACAAGATTTTTTTTGCAAACTTTCAACGATAGTTTTAAAAATGGCAATATATAACAATATATTTTAAAAGATTTTTAGCCTAAGGTTCTGATAAATTGAGTGTTTTCACTATCGATTCTTAAGATTAGCTGTAGTATCTTGGAAATTAGATTGGGAGGACCACATCTATTGGTGTTTATGTCGATAGTTTCATGTTTATAAAACGAATGTTCTTCTAATTTAACAATTTCCAAAAGAATTATATGTTTTTAATCATTACACCAGTGTAAATTTATGTATTTAAAAGTTTTAAAGACAAAACAGTCTAAGCCCATCAAGCGAAAATTATTTTGTGCCCCTTTTATTTGAGTCCGAGACTCCTTGCAATGTACTCGGTAGTGCTAACCATTAGGCTAGCAAGAGGCCCTTAGTAAAAGCTACTTATACCAGCACTCCACATAAGTTCTATGTGCACAGTCCCAGAATATTTAGTGGAGAGACTAGACATTATTTTTGCATCTTATAGCACTAAAAGATATCCATAAATAAGATTTAATCACGTTGCAGATAAAATTATCACGTACAGACAGACATTCAACTCAATAATCATCTAAGACATTCACTCAGTATTTTTTAGGAATTTCCTATGCGATTTATAGAAAATATTTTATGCTCAATCTAGCTTTGAATTACCATACCTAATAAAAAGAAACTTAATCGATCTATGTTCCCAACAAACATATTTTAGGAAATCTTGGATGAATAAACGAGTGGAGGCCACTTTACGATTCAACAACGCCAGGCTAATATATATCTTAACGTTTCATTTTGGCTTTATTTTTTTACCTTCCTGGCGTATCATAATCTTTTTCTCAGAAAAAATCTGTGTATTTAAAAACTGTAAACTATTGCTTGTTAGGCATGTGGTAGCAATAATAAATTAATGTACGAGAAGTATCATTTTTTTTTTTAAAGTAATAAATAAGCAATTACTTCTTAATTTCGTTTAAAATACCTACCCGTAAACTTCAAAGATAAATTGAAATGAAACCTGCAATAAAACTAAATGTACGTCAGGAAATACGCAAAATGATTGGGGAAGCCGAAGCTATTAAAATGCAGTTGTGAGTGTAACTTGGCGGAAGTGTTCAGATATGGGGATGTGAAATTCAACTCTCTTATACTCAATCGCTTCATGCATTATTGAATAACCTCAAATGTTATATTTTGTAAATCTTACAAGTTTTACTAGAGCCTTAGGAACTTTTCGTTCTATTCCTTAAGTATTCTTGTGAAACTATTGGTAGAAACTAGCTAAAAGAAAAATTGAGAGTGTTTAAAGATTAATGTTACTAAGGCATTGTTTCAAAACTTGTAAGGGAGTGTAATATTTTAGAACTGTTGTGAAAAGGTTCTAAAACATAGTTCTATAAAACTATGTAAGGACATGGCTATAAAAAGTGCTATATTTGAATCGATTGGAGTTGGCTAAGAACCGACCCTACATCCTTATAAAATAGCGTTTGTTAATAACAGTTGGATGGCACTAAAGAGGTGCATCTCAATTCCACCAAGGTGTGCTACTCACATAACTTTATATTGTAAATTCCATCAATATGTGCATGCTACTCCCATAAATAACACATTTAAATTTCACCAAGTTTTGCATGATATTTCCATAAGCGTCACTTTTAAATTCCATCAAGTTAGGCGTGCTACTTTCATAATTAACACATTTCAATTCTATAAAGTTGTGCTACTTCCGTAAGTAACACGTTTAAGATCCATAAGAAGTGATACTTCCATAAGTAACACATTTAAATTCCTTCAAGGTATCCTAGTCCATAAATAACACATTTAAGTCCCTTCAAAATATCTTACTTCCATAAGTAACACATTTAAGTCCCTTCAAGGTATCCTACTACCATAAGTAACACATTTAAATTCCTTCAAGGTATCCTAGTCCATAAATAACACATTTAAGTCCCTTCAAGGTATCCTATTACCATAAGTAACACATTTAAGTCCCTTCAAGGTATCCTACTACCATAAGTAACACATTTAAATTCCTTCAAGGTATCCTAGTCCATAAATAACACATTTAAGTTCCTTCAAGGTATCCTACTTCCATAAATAAAACATTTAAGTTCCTTCAAGGTATCCTACTACCATAAGTAACACATTTAAATTCCTTCAAGGTATTCTAGTCCATAAATAACACATTTAAGTCCCTTCAAGGTATCCTACTTCCATAAGTAACACATTTAAGTCCCTTCAAGGTATCCTAATTCAATAAGTAACACATTTAAATTCCTTAAAGGTATCCTAGTCCATAAATAACACATTTAAGTCCCTTCAAGGTATGCTACTTCCATAAGTAACACATTTAAGTCCTTTCAAGGTATCCTACTTCCATAAGTAACACATTTAAGTTCCTTCAAGTTATGCTACTTCCATAAATAACACATTTAAATTCCTTCAAGGTATCCTACTTCCATAAGTATCACATTTAAGTTCCTTCAAGGTATGCTACTTCCATAAGTAACATATTTAAGTTCCTTCAAGGTATGCTACTTCCATAAATAACACATTTAAGTTCCTTTAAGGTATCCTACTTCCATAAGTAACACATTTAAGTTCCTTCAAGGTATGCTACTTCCATAAATAACATATTTAAGTCCCTTCAAGGTATCCTACTTCCATAAGTAACACATTTAAGTTCCTTCAAGTTATGCTACTTCCAAAAATAACACATTTATATTCCTTCAAGGTATCCTAGTCCATATATAACACATTTAAATTCCTTCAAGGTATCCTAGTCCATAAATAACACATTTAAGTCCATTCAAGGTATCCTACTTCCATAAGTAACACATTTAAGTTCCTTCAAGGTATGCTACTTCCATGAGTAACACATTTAAGTTCCTTCAAGGTATCCTACTTCCATAAGTAACACATTTAAATTCCTTCAAGGTATCCTACTTCCATAAATTACACATTTAAGTCCCTTCAAGGTATCCTACTTCCATAAGTAACACATTTAAAATCCTTCAAGGTATCCTAATTCCATAAATAACACATTTAAGTCCCTTCAAGGTATTCTACTTCCATAAGTAACACATTTAAGTCCCTTCAAGGTATCCTACTTCCATAAGTAACACATTTAAGTCCCTTCAAGGTATCCTACTACCATAAGTAACACATTTAAATTCCTTCAAGGTATCCTAGTCAATAAATTACACATTTAAGTCCCTTCAAGGTATCCTACTACCATAAGTAACACATTTAAGTCCCTTTAAGGTATCCTACTACCATAAGTAACACATTTAAGTCCCTTCAAGGTATCCTACTTCCATAAATAACACATTTAAGTCCCTTCAAGGTATTCTACTTCCATAAGTAACACATTTAAGTCCCTTCAAGGTATCCTACTTCCATAAGTAACACATTTAAGTTCCTTCAAGGTATCCTACTACCATAAGTAACACATTTAAATTCCTTCAAGGTATCCTAGTCCATAAATAACACATTTAAGTCCCTTCAAAGTATCCTACTTCCATAAGTAACACATTTAAGTCCCTTCAAGGTATCCTACTACCATAAGTAACACATTTAAGTTCCTTCAAGTTATGCTACTTCCATAAATAACACATTTAAATTCCTTCAAGGTATCCTACTTCCATAAGTATCACATTTAAGTTCCTTCAAGGTATCCTACTTCCATAAGTAACATATTTAAGTTCCTTCAAGGTATGCTACTTCCATAAATAACACATTTAAGTTCCTTTAAGGTATCCTACTTCCATAAGTAACACATTTAAGTTCCTTCAAGGTATGCTACTTCCATAAATAACATATTTAAGTCCCTTCAAGGTATCCTACTTCCATAAGTAACACATTTAAGTTCCTTCAAGTTATGCTACTTCCAAAAATAACACATTTATATTCCTTCAAGGTATCCTAGTCCATATATAACACATTTAAATTCCTTCAAGGTATCCTAGTCCATAAATAACACATTTAAGTCCATTCAAGGTATCCTACTTCCATAAGTAACACATTTAAGTTCCTTCAAGGTGTCTACTTCCATAAGTAACACATTTAAGTTCCTTCAAGGTATCCTACTTCCATAAGTAACACATTTAAATTCCTTCAAGGTATCCTACTTCCATAAATAACACATTTAAGTCCCTTCAAGGTATCCTACTTCCATAAGTAACACATTTAAATTCCTTCAAGGTATCCTATTTCCATAAATAACACATTTAAGTCCCTTCAAGGTATCCTACTTCCATAAGTAACACATTTAAGTCCCTTCAAGGTATCCTACTTCCATAAGTAACACATTTAAGTCCCTTCAAGGTATCCTACTTCCATAAGTAACACATTTAAATTCCTTCAAGGTATCCTAGTCAATAAATTACACATTTAAGTCCCTTCAAGGTATCCTACTACCATAAGTAACACATTTAAGTCCCTTTAAGGTATCCTACTACCATAAGTAACACATTTAAGTCCCTTCAAGGTATCCTACTTCCATAAATAACACATTTAAGTCCCTTCAAGGTATTCTACTTCCATAAGTAACACATTTAAGTCCCTTCAAGGTATCCTACTTCCATAAGTAACACATTTAAGTTCCTTCAAGGTATCCTACTACCATAAGTAACACATTTAAATTCCTTCAAGGTATCCTAGTCCATAAATAACACATTTAAGTCCCTTCAAAGTATCCTACTTCCATAAGTAACACATTTAAGTCCCTTCAAGGTATCCTACTACCATAAGTAACACATTTAAATTCCTTCAAGGTATCCTAGTCAATAAATAACACATTTAAGTCCCTTCAAGGTATCCTACTACCATAAGTAACACATTTAAGTCCCTTCAAGGTATACTACTACCATAAGTAACACATTTAAGTCCCTTCAAGGTATCCTACTTCCATAAGTATCACATTTAAGTCCCTTCAAGGTATCCTACTTCCATAAGTAACACATTTAAGTCAGTTCAAGGTATTCTACTTCCATAAGTAACACATTTAAGTCCCTTCAAGTTATCTTACTACCATAAGTAACACATTTAAGTCCCTTCAAGGTATCCTACTTCCATAAGTAACACATTTAAGTTCCTTCGAGGTATCCTACTACCATAAGTAACACATTTAAGTTCCTTCAAGGTATCCTACTACCATAAGTAACACATTTAAGTCCCTTCAACGTATCCTACTACCATAAGTAACACATTTAAGTCCCTTCAAGGTATCCTACTACCATAAGTAACACATTTAAGTTCCTTCAAGGTATCCTACTACCATAAGTAACACATTTAAGTCCCTTCAAGGTATTCTACTTCCATAAGTAACACATTTAAGTCCCTTCAAGGTATCCTACTTCCATAAGTAACACATTTAAGTCCCTTTAAGTTATCCTACTACCATAAGTAACACATTTAAGTTCCTTCAAGGTATCCTACTTCCATAAGTAACACATTTAAAATCCTTCAAGGTATCCTACTTCCATAAATAACACATTTAAGTTCCTTCAAGGTATCCTACTACCATAAGTAACACATTAAAGTTTCTTCAAGGTATCCTTCTTCCATAAGTAACACATTTAAATTCCTTCAGGGTATCCTACTTCCATAAGTAAGACATTTAAATTCCTTCAAGGTATCCTACTTCCATAAGTAACACATTTAAATTCCTTCAAGGTATCCTACTTCTATAAGTAAGACATTTAAATTCCTTCAAGGTATCCTACTTCCATATGTAACACACTCAAGTACCCTAAAGGTATTTCTATAAGTAACACGTTTAAATTTCATCAAGGTGTACTATTTCCATAAGTGTAAAATGGGAATTCCATTAAGTGGTTTATGAAAAAATTTCCTTAAGTGTATGAATTACAGGTATATTAAAATAGTTCTATATTAATCCTCATCACTGTGTGCATGCTACTTCTATAAAGGGGTGAATGACTAATCCTTAAGTGTATGCACAATAGTTCTTTTACACTTAAAAGTTCATTCGGTCTCGGTAAGCATGTTACATCCATAAGATACTCCATGTCAATTAAATCAAGTGAGTGGAGTGCATAATACTTCCATAAGTGGAGCAAGTCAATTGTATCAAGATGAGCATGGTATGTCAATAGAGTGACACATGTCGATCCCATTGAAAGGTGCATGTTAAATTCCTCAATTGGTTCTTGATACAATCAAGTAGTACTGTTTACTGCATTAAGTAATGTGTGTCAATTTAGATTAATTGCTATCGGTATTTTTTGTTAAGTGAAATATATATTAATCACAATAAGCCCTACTCAGTTTTTGAAATAGCCCTACATTACCTACATACAACTAACTAGTAATAAAAATAAATACTTTTTACTCATTTTTCACATAGGCTCGTGAAAAACCGTCAAGCAAATAATTCTACTTATCAATATTAACAAATCAATATACAAATATGTCAACAAATCCAGTGGGACGTTTTTTACTACTCTTTAATTAAATATCTATTTCTCATACCTATCAATATTAAACTATATAAACGATGCACGATTTACCAACGAGTGTCCTTTAGCTGTCAAAGGCATTGTAAAGAGCTTGTAATCACACAACGGTTATTGTTCCATTAGTCCCAAACGGTGGTAAAGCAGTTGGAAAATATATCGGAACGTCAAAGCCAGCCGAGAGAAGCGCCATTGTCTATTCCGTTTGACTGACAGCTCCAATCTCAGCACTTACCAAACCGGAAGGCACTTAGAGGGCATTGTCAACCAACTTGGTCTCCCACTTTATCCCACACACAATTAGGTTTATAATGATTGTATTAACGTAGTCTGCTTCAAACTCAGCACTTATCGAAACTGGAAGGCACTTAGAGAGTATTGTCACCCAACTTGGTCTCCCACTTTATCCCACACACAATTAGGTTTATAATGATTGTTTTAACGTAGTCTGCTTCAAACTCAGCACTAACCACAACTGGAGGGTACTTACGCGTATCCCAACTTGGTCTCCCACTTTATCCCACACTTAATTAGGTTTATAATGGTTGAAATAACGTAGTCTTCATCAAACTCAGCTCTTACTAAAACCGAAGGGCACTTAGAGGGCATTGTCACCCAACTTGGTCTCCCACTCTATCCCACACACAATTAGGTTTATAATGGTTGAAATAACATAGTCTTCATCAAACTCAGCACTTACTAAAACCGAAGAGCACTTAGAGGGCATTGTCACACAACTTGGTCCCCTACTTTATCACACACTCAATTAAGATTATAATCATTGCATTAGCGTAGTCTGCTTTAAACTTAGCACTTGGCAAAACTGAAGGGTACTTAGAGGGCATTGTCACACAACTTGTTCTTCCACTTTATCACATTACAATTTAACTGTATACAATTTAACTGGACACGATTTTTGAGTTGATGTTGGCAAACTCAATCATCATTTATACTGACTAATATCGATAAGTATTAATATATTGTAACTTACAAACAACAAAATTTATCACTTATCCTATGAATAAACAATAAATTGGTTCATAGCGTAGTTGGCTAAAGCCCAGATTTATAACATAAAGGTCCAATTAGAATCATCATACATTTTAAAACTAATCAGCTGATAACCACCGGCTGTTCATTTGCAATTTGTCTATTAATTAATGATACCTTTTAGGGAATAGTCTGCCTCAATTTCAAACAAAGTCTACATTCGTTCATGTACGCTCATGACACTCAGTAGAACTCCATATTCGCCCATATATTGACGATCGGTGTCCAAAAAATAAATTATAAAATAAAATAAAACAATAATATTGAAACGTTATTCATAAATGAAAGATAACAACTAACCAGAATTACTTTGTCTTGTAGTAGGAATCAAAATAACCTCAACACGATTTAAGATTCCATTTCTGCTATCACTTTAAAGAACAAACATATTCAAAATTTATATGGTAAATGCGGGTTTTTATAATAGCTTGGCTTAAACAATTTGCAAAGTAACCGTAATGTTACTTGCTAAACATTCTGCAAAGTAATGAGCAACTGCAATGCTGCCAACTTAAATATTCACGGAGCTTAATATTTTATGAACTGTTTACTTCTACGAGTGAAGTTTTGGACGTGGTGTTCTAAGTTTAGTTATTTTAGGCTTAGAAAACTTTACCTCATAATCATGCAACTTTTATTGAATTTAGTGACCAAGCAATAACATTTAACTACAAAATCAGTGATTTAAGTATCAATACTAACCCATATCTTATGGCACTAATCTGCAGTGTGTCAAATTAAAACTCAAACTAATTTTACAAAAGAACGAACATACATACACAATGGTATTAAGCTTCTGGATGAATCCAAATTAGTTCATTAACTTAATAGTTTTAAATTATCCAATCCTACTAGTTTAAGGATGATAAGTAGAGCAGTGGTTAGAGCTGTTAGTGTGTTTTCTAAAAAAATGTACACCAGTCTCAAAATTAAAATGTTTTTATTTTTAAGGAATAAAAGAGGACAGTGATTTATATGCAGCCTGCACATTGATCGTTTGGTTAATTTATACCATAATATGGCACGGAAAATTGAATAAACCATCATTAACTATTATTTGTCAACTTATAGAAATGGAAAACTTAGTGTTCTTTAATGCTATAGGTCTGCAAAGCTCTGTCGTAAAATGCTCTCTAGTTAAACTATATACAATAAAACGGCGTGCTATAAAATCTAATTACTCTGCTACTTATTTCATTCAATCGTGTAATTTGTAGGATATACCATAAGTACTGTGTATTACACCAGCCAAGACTTTCTACAAAAATCTCACTAAATCTAAGTCTTAAATGTTGCTGTGCTGTTTTGGACAACAAATAGTCTTAGCGACAATTTACTAAACAAAAACCTCCACTAAAAACGCATCAAAACGTTAAAAGTGCATTAAAAGGACTCATAAATTATATGTCGTAGAAAAAAATTACTTTTTAATTTGTGGAAACTGTACATAACATGTAATAGTCTAAAATAAGAATACTCAGACCTTTTACATTAATTCACTAACCTCTAATTTTCCATTACTTCACTACTACTACTACTTTTTTTAAATCAAAATTATGGTTAGATTAGATTAGGCTACGAGGCTACTAAAGATGATCACAAACTAGTAAATCCAATGATAACTTACCGACGAATGCGCTCTCCGTGTTAGTTCTTAGAAAGCGATAAGACCAACGATAACGGATTTCTAGATATAAGGATGCCACAGTGGAAGTGAACATTATTGGGGAACAGTTTTTAGAGCAATAGAGTATTTATCAAGTAACGGAAATAAAAAAAAAGTAGTGTTAGTGAACAAACGGAATATATCCAAATACTCTACCTCAGGGATTCTAAAACTGGGGGGAGGGGGCACACAACTTTAAAAAATAAATAAGGAGAGCACGAGACTAGTTGAGAACAAAATATGAAGCAAATATTTTATGAGATCGGTAAAATCAGAAAATCATCTATTTAACTAACAGACTAATTTATTTTTATCTTATAGTACTTTACCTAGTAAATTAAAACATGAAATAAATGTTATATGATGCTCCTTGTGAAAGTACAAATAAATATATTTTTTAAATGTAATACCTTTTTCATAAGCTCAGACATATTATTTAATTTATTGTGTGGGGTGGGGTTTGGGGGTGGTGAGAGGCTTTCATTTCAACAGTAGGGGGCGTGGTACACACAAAGCTGGGAACCCCTGCTCTTCCATAAGGACAGAAACTAATATAAAAATGTATTTATAACATAAAGTTGTGGCCTCAAGGTAAGTCAATGTGAAATAAGTGGTAGCTTTTCCCAAATAATGAAGCATAAAATATAAACTTCACTGTTTATCCATTTTTTATCACTACAAACATAAACATAAATCAAATACAAGTGCATAAACTAACGTGGAGTACAAATAAAGTTGTAAGGAATATTATTTTCACAATAATTAGGAATAATCTTTCAAAATAATACAGAACTTTTAATAAATTATAAATAGTTATATCAGCGGACCAATAACTTTAAAAATAACTTGCCTTGAACTGTGTTTGAAATAAATCTCAGTAACAAATTGCAGACCTCATACACATTTATCATGAGATGTGCAAAGAAGTTACTTACAATACATTGGTTGTACAGTATACAGTGGGCGTACTATATTTTATAGCCCCCTACAGGAAACCATAACAGATTTATGACATCCGCTACGTCTTAGCACTTGTAGACTGGATGTTATAGTGTTATATCGCAACATACTGTAATACTGTTCGGTGTCGAAAAGGTGTCGAGCTGTAATGGCAAATAAATATTGTTATATTCCAATTATCATTATTTTACAAGATTGTGTATAAATGAAACCGTTTGATTTAAAACTTGTTCCAGCCTAAAAGTGTGAGTGATCCTGAAATGTTACGAGAATCGAGGTAGGGTGGGGGTACGTTTTCACAAACATTTCAGTGTATCCCTACTTATCAGATGATAAAACACGAGGTAATATAAGTAGTAGTTGTATAATAGAAATGCACAGGTAGATAATTATTTTTGTATTAATTCTATTTTTTTAATATACGATTTAACAAAAACTAAACCATCTTTTTGGCAATATATTTTTATTAAATTGGCCTAGAACATGTTTGTAATAAATATCATTGAATGTTTACTAACATTAAGTAACACTTGAATAGTTTTAATTTAATACGTAAACCTTTAATTTTAATAATCTTGCATAAACAAATAAAATGTTGTTTAACATTATCATTCAAATTAATACATATGGAAAATATAATATTTGAAATACAGCTGGGTGATCATAGCATAATAATATTTATTAATATAACACTGTATAATATTTGTTTAGGGATGTGTAGACTATTTATCAGTTTTTATATGAAAAACATAATAGTTTTTACTAACTGGAGAAAAATATACAAATTGTATTTTGAGAAAGTGTTATGACCTACTACATTTCAATGTATTTCAATATATTCAAGGTATTTCAAATGGTTAAAAAAAAAAATTAAAAATATTCATAAAAACTCAAAGTTTTAAATTAAAACACAATTATCACTAATATAAATATAAATAAAAGCCACTCACTGACTAATCATAAAATCTCAAAAATCACCAAACAGATTTACACGAAATTTTAAAGGAAGTTAGCTTTAGTATCAAAGGGACCCAATAAGAAATAATTCTTCAAAATTCCATTCCTAAGGGGTATTAAAGCCCCTAAAAATATCTTCCATTTGGTTGATTTAAGTAATTAATAACAGCTGTTTTGTAAATAAATAAACATGTTTATTTTCTATATTTGACAAATATCCTACTTATACATTAAGAGTTTAATCTTCAGCTGTTAAACAAAAACAAATAAAATGAAAACGTTTCAAATTGGCAAAGTAATACCATTTAGTATTTATACTAAAATAGCAACACAATTAGTGTGACTACTGTAAATAATTTTAATATTGTGATTTTATGCTATAAATTTAAACTACAACATTATTTTTAGTCAATAGTCACATGCCAAGGCCGAAGGCCAAGGGGTGTTGAGAGCATCGATAGTTGCTGATGTCCCCTAGTTGATGTGTAAAAGTTTATCTATTAGTTTAAAATGTTATAATAGTATATATTTTTTTTAGATTTTAATTTAACATATATTTTAAAAAAGTAACTACGAATGGTCGGTTTAACCGAAAAAGTAAACAGACTAAGTCTCTTAGACAATACGGTATCGGTAACCAATAACGATTGTTCTCGTTTCATTGTTAGTTGAGAAGTGAAAAGACAAAACGAGTCGTTGCCCCCTGATAGCTCGTAGGTTTTATCAACACTGCAATAAACTCACAATAGCATCCTCTCGTGTTTACCGTGACTGAGAAACATTTTGTACATGCATTATTTAAAATAATACAAATTATTTGTTTGAATGTATCTATTTATAGGCACATACTTGTAAATTAAGTATTTCCTTTGTGAGTTTTTCTGGTATGGTAACTGTGGTTTTCATAAATATATCAATGTTATATTTATATTTTTCACATGCACGAAACGGTTTTATGATGGTCATTTGTTTGTAACCAACTATTTGTATGAATAGAACTTGTTACGCTATTGAAACATCACTAACTTGATAGCTCACTGGTCTTAGTCTTTAGAATCCAAGTTAAGTTGGTTCCAAAGTTTGAAAACAAATTCAACTAACTGTGAATGCTTCATTCATTAAACAAACTTCAAGCATAGATCAGTAGGTCAATCTGAACTGAAGAGAGATTTTTTTTAGAAAAAAGGAAATAATGGTTTCATTAACTAATAAGAAACTTTTTAATGTTTACGAACCTCTTCATAGTACGTAATAATATATTATTTTTTACTTAATTTTGTTCAGTTCTTTCAGAGTATTTATTATTTATCTTAATTTTTTTAACACTTTCTTAATTTTAAAAAAAAAAAAAAAAAAAAAAAAACTAACATCGACTAACTTTGTAATTTTTTAATTTTAACTACGCAAGTATCCTATATACCAATTTTATTTGTGCTTAGAAACGTGTAACTGGCATTGAAAAAAAATAATCAGACTAATTTATAATGTTAACAGAATAATATTACCATCATAGTACTGATTGTATAAATTACACACAGATACGATATAGCTAAGTGTTAAAACTAGGAATGAAAAGTGAACTTGTAGCAAAATAAAAATAAGAAATCTTAGAGGTTTTCAAGATCGGTAAGTGTACTGCAGTTACGTTTAGTTAGTTTTATTTTTAGTACGATATTATTATTTTTTTACCTGCTTGCTAAATTAATTGGGCGAAATGGGATGGCAAATAAATGTTTTCTTTATAGTGAAAGAATATCGATTCAGACCATGGATATTAAATTTCAGTGTCCATTCACCACTATAGGATCATTTTTGGAAACCCCCAATTTCGAAAATTTCATTGAAATTTACGAAGGGGAAACTTGCGAATCAGTGGGGCGTACGATCAGATACAAAACAATTAAACATTTGCACAACACTATTATCAAATCGCCGCTCGGCGGCATATTAGCTTATCTACCGGCGTTGTACCGTTATCAATATCTATCACGTTATCAATGATGTACTGGCTTGAACGAGCACGGTCAGTTGTGTTGCACTGATCAGTTCAGTTGCGGTGAGCTACCTAACTTAACCTAATATAACATAACATAACCTAATACAACCTAACCCAATCTAAACTCCTCAAGAGTGGGGGTTCTCTTCTAAAAAAACTCCCATCATAAATTGATTAAAAAGACATCATTTGGACTTTTTCGGAATCGATTCATCGCAATTAGGTTATTACTTTCTTATTTCTACTCCATAAATACAGCAAATAACATTTTAGGATCAATTCACAACGACAGACATCGATTCGGACATTCCAAGACATCGATTCATCGCAATTTGGTGCTGTATTTAATTTTAAGAACGAGACAAGTTTTATGTCCTCAGAATACGCAAGTTCGTTAGGTGACTTTACAACCGTCATTCAATCACATTTAATCGGATTGCAATTAGCGATCTATAAATAGCTTTCTTGTCTTCCTGTGCATAGTGTAAGTTGGGAACATTTCTATATTGACGCGTCTTTATAATAGTACTATTTTTCATACATTTAATATGAGGTGTCTTAACTACAAACCGTAAGATAAATTGATTTTTGCAAAGCTAAAAATAGGAGAATTAATCAAAATTGATCATGAAATAGATAACGATGAAATTGTTTAAAAATGTTAAGGTCAAAAATGTATAAATTTTTATAGAGAATTTTCCTATGTTTTTTGTACTTAAAAAACCCAAATTACCCAGAATTTTTTAGTTTTATTCCTAAATAATGAATGTTGTATGCAATGTGTGCATCAACAGGTCCAGATAAAATATATTTAACATTTTTAACATGTTTATATGACAAATATTTTGGCAAGTGATACAATAGTTATGGTAAATTTCGTATTTTAATTTGCCATATATTCAACTTCAGCATTCCAATGGATTCTGATAAAGTCAATATGTACCATAATTGATAGCTGTTTGTCTCTAGTTACATTTACCTGTTTGTCAATACCATTTCAAAATACCACGTGCTATGGTAAGTAAACTGTGCCTCAATCATTCTGATGCTTGGTTTTTAGTTGATTTTTGGGATTAAAAAAAATTGCTTTGAATATTGACAACGTTAAACTATTACGTATTTTAAAATTTTATTTGAAAATATGTTAATTTAAAAGTTTTAGCAACTAATTGTTTAGTGGGTTTTACAACTACTAAGAATGAAAATGCTCAAAGTAATTTCATCAATAATATTTAAAGTATTTGGTAATAGCGTTATAAAAATAAGAGCATATGTAATTAATCTTACATTTGCGACTTGATTGTTAAATTTAACATACTGCAACCATATAAATTAAAAATACACCAGATTTAATATATATAACACGCTTGAAGTAGAATACTTATTTATTGTGGGTAGTAATTTTGTACATTACAAAAGATATAACATTATATGTTTAGAATTTGTAGCTTTTGTAGTATCTTGCCAATACTTTTTATTTGGAGGAATTTACACTAGTACATTCCAATCTGCGTTATAAAAACAATTTTTTTTAAATCTTTCTATAAAAAAATACATTCAAGCAATTGTGATGCCTAAAAAGAACTCTATCTTGTTTTAGAGTGAAAAAAGTCAACTTTTCTGAAGGTTGCTGGAAGTTTCAGGCCGAGAGCTTCAATTTAAATATACACATGACGGATTTACGACGTCAACATTCAGTGTCAGTCAGTCACTTCATCGAGCTTTATTGTGTCATATATTGTATATTGTATATATTGTATTGGACTGCAGATATATACAGGGAGTTTGGGATCTCTTTATAAAACATTAGGTACAAGAAGTTTTTGATATGAAAATAAACAAAAAATGTTATATAACATTATGGTCTATCTCGCTTCGTTATGGCTATCTGTATTCTTTTTTTAAAAATAATTATAACTCAGGAACCATAAATGTCACAGATTTCAAATTTCGCATCCTAAGTAAGATTGAGAGTACCTAAATGGAAAATGAAATTAGATATTTTTTATTCAAAAATTTGAAAATAACTTAGAATATGAAAATTTATGGTTTTCTTTTTCAATTTTAAATTTTTAAAACGTAAGTTGTTTCCAATCGGCTGAACAAACAAAAAAATCATTGCACGTTTTAGTGATATAAACTTTACTAAATATGAACAATTTTCAATATTTGACATTTATGGTTCCTGATATATTAATTTTATCATAAAAATCACAAACATACGGTTAACGAAGCGAAATATACCTTTCTGTTATGAGACATGTTTTGTTTTTTTTCATGTCCAGAACTAAATCCCAAAGTTCGCCAGAATAGTTTCCAAACACAATGTATAATTACATAAAATTGCTTATATTACCGTTTTTTAATAATTGGAATGCTACAGTCATAATTACAAAATCAAGGTGATATGTGTAAGCGACCATCTTTCGTAAGATGTTAATTTTCGACTAGAGTTTAATTAAGGTGAAAATCAAGGAGAAGACTATCTACAGAAATAACACAGGCTACTTAAACAAACCCTGGCAACTTAGTGCGGTGGTGTCAACAAAGCTCTTCATAAAATACTTCTTATCTTAATCATATGCAAATTTGGATTATGTCTCAAGTAAGAAAACCAACAGTGCTGTTGAGTGTGGGCAACCCTTGTTAAAGGTCAATGGTGATAAGACTAAGGGTTAATGGGTTTTCTACGGATTTTTTTTCTTTAAATGTAAGTAAAATTAATACTGTATTAGTTTCTTACAATTACCGAAGTCACTACTTATAATATTGTTTACACTGTTAAAAGTTATTTTAAGTTTAAATTGAAAACATTAGTTTTTCAAACAATATTTTAACGACATTTTACATTCATAAGAAGTTCCAACCTTTGCAGTAAATCAATGACTCTTAACAGGAGACATAATTTTTTTGTTATAGTATGAAATTCATACAATATCAACTTGTAACCGTCAAAATAAATAAGTATCTATAACAAAATTAACGTTAGTTTTATATAAATTTAACAAAAACAAGAATATATTGACATTATTTACAAAGAGATATCGAAAAAAATTATAGATACTTACACATTCAAACATTAATCAGAAAAACATTTTATTTTATTTCCTTTAAATAAAAAAAAACGTTTAGATGGTCCGGAAAATCAAATAGTACAGTTTCCTATCTAGTATATTATTATTTATAGGTAAATATTTTAGGCAAGGAACGGTAAATAACACAAATTTATAACTTTGGATTTACAACAAATCCAAATATTATACCGATAGATTTCAGTAAACGTGCGTTACGATGTATGTCGTTCATTTTCGTTTTATTTGATAGCCTTTTCGTTGATTTATATTTATATAAAACTTAACAATCATATCTTCCACTTCCTACTTGGGTTATTTAATGGAAATATTTATATTCAACGGAACATATTTTGACAAGTGGAATACATAATTTATATTAGTATATTTGTAATTAATATACATATATTATTGGTTCTTATTTTAATTGAATGCAAATTCAAAATAATATGCCGAAGAGACAGGGCAATTTATATTTAGATTCTTGTTGAATGACAATACAATCTCAGCACTTAGCCTGATTGTAGAAGACATTTAGCGTTGTCACTCTGCACTTAAACGTCCCTTAGAAATGCATCTCCTACACTTAAAGGCATAATGAAAACACTTTATCACCGCACCCAACTTGAGTGGCTCATTTACTGCAGTTCCTGATATGGAATAATCTTGCAACGTGTAGATTATTTAGTTTACAATTAAGATCATTATTAATTGTAAAAAAAACTATTAAACATTGGCAACGAATTGATAACGTTTGAAACTCAATTTACTTATTAAATATATTCATATTATTTGTCAATGAACTAAATTGGTTTATCCATTTTATTGAATTCCCACTATCACAGTTCAACATAAACATAAGTACTCAACAAATTAATTATGTAATAATTCTACAATTTCGAGTATAATTTTTATCTGTTGAAAAGTTAACGAATGATTTATTTACCAGGTGAATGTAGGGCTAAGAACACTTAAACAGGGGATCAACGGCTTAAATTGTGACTACCAAACTACCACTAGAGACCGAGCAGGTGAGGCTGCATGCAAGTACGGGATTCCTTTCCCACAACCCATCCAAGGAACAGCCACGCTCGATGTTACTTGACGTCAAGGCCACTGGATAATCATTATTATCCCAGATATAAGAATAGTTTCCAAATCAGTTCAGTATTATAACTACCCATAATAATAGAAGTAAAGAGGCCATCGTAATCATATTTTATATTTTTGGAGTGTTTTCACAATTTATCTAGAATGCAAGTGAATTGGATAGTAACAGGTTTGAACATAATGAAGGAATTATTTAATATTAGCCTAAGCCAAATGCATAACACTTTTTTTTGTGTTCCTGACCGTAGGATTAAATGCAATAAAGACTCTAACTATACTTAGAATATAATATTATATAATGTTTATTTGTTTATAACCTGTTTCTTTAACAGTAAGAAACAAATTTAAAGCTACTACGTATATTCTTATGAAAAGTCAAAATAATGTTTTATATAATTATTGATTAAAACCCTTGATTTTAGTGAAGTTTTAAAGACAACTGATAATTTTCTTCTTTATATTTGTTAGTAATGATAAAGGAAGGTCATAAATTATTCTAAAATTACATATAAATTGAGTAATAACAAACAGTTTGAGAACTGACTTATCTGATAAAAGGTTCTGTAATGTCTTAGTAAGTTGTGACCTCACATTGATTGTAGTAAAATAGATATTGCAGGACAAACAAATCATCTTCTAAACCCATCATGGTGAAATGTTTGACTGCCATCGAATATAGTGTTAGAGGTTTTTCTTCGTTAATAAAATATACACATAAAATAATAATGCTTGCTCTTAACATATATTAATAGTATTAACTGATAAGCAAAACACATTTAGTATTATATAATACAACTCTTCTAAATGTCACCATTGATTAGTGTCACTATTACTACGCATTATTTACACAAATAGAAATAAACTCACAAAGAGTTTTAACTTTTTTTTTTTATATAATTATACTATTTATTTTATAATTATAATACTAACAATTTATAATTTTTTAAATTTATAATTGATAAAATTATAAATTTAAAAAATTTCTTTCTTCACACTATCGAGATATAAGGAAAACTATTCGTTCCATTAAAGTCATCCAGAAAGATACTTGAGAGTTGGGGGTAGGTGACGTTGATTGGGGGGGGGAGTCGATTTGGCGTGATTACACTTACAAAATCCCATTTCCCATAGACTTGAGAGTTAGACAATGAATATAAGATAGCATTAAACATAAGTAACTACGACTGAAGTATAACAACAAGATTGATAAACTAAGATTATGATAATTATGTTCAGGGAAGAAGTTATCTACAGTTGTAATTAGTTATAAATTAAAGTTACAGTGCTCTTCCGGGATAATCACTATAATACTCAAAAAAAATTGTAACATTGTGTTTTTTTTTTTTTTTTTTTTTTGTGATGAGTATGGTTATTTTATTTTAACATAGTTATTTAAGTCCAATTCGGAGTCATTATAACACATATATATTTTATATATAAAGTTATTTTTTCATGATGATGTTTACGTCAAATAATATAAAGTGTGTAAATTAACTCAATTTGTTATAGTTGATTTGAAACAAACTTAATTCTACCGTACGTATATGGCTGGGTAGGTAGGTTGATACCAAAGTGTGAGCTTTTGCTGGGAGGGTGGGTCAGTGTCATCGTACGTGTATGATTAAGTGGGTTGGCCAATACTAAAATGCAAAACTGATATACTTTTAATATCCTTAAATTTATACGAACATTAGTGCTATAATGTCATGTAAATACTAGTGCCATACTGTAACGTTCAGTCACCAATAATTTAGTATTACAGTGTTAGTACAATATCCAAAGATATAATGTTAAGGAACTTCACTAATTTCAACATTTTCAAATGATCACTAATGATATACGTCAATTTTGTTAATCAGTGTTAGAGCGTCACTTACGATAATCATTGTCGCAGTGCTAATACAACCAACGTATACAATACGAGAGTAGGTGGTTGGGATCGTATATATTTTCAGGTTATTATTTTAAATACTTCGTCAGATAATTTATTTGTTCCAATTTATAAAATCATAGTCACATGGAATCGTACACGTGCTTAAAAGACACAACTAGTTGGAATATATTAACAATTTGTACACTAAAAGTTGAAACTAATTAGTAAACATTGCATTATGACATGTTATTGTTTGTTATATGTAATTATGAATTAATAATTGGACCATTTAAACAATGTTATAAAGGTTTTAAATAATGTCCCTTTGGTGTAAAAATTAAATTCGATAAAAATAAGTATCTGAATGTTATGAGAATAAATTTCCTAGTATTTCCAAATCTTAACTCTCAAGAGTATTGTGATAGTAAATTGTTTTAAAAGATAATATTAAGGATAAAAAAAAAATGAATTACATTGTCAAATCAAAACAATTACTGTGCGTATACTCGTATTTCATTACTTATATTGAACAGAAAGTTGTAATAAGTGCATAAATGCATGTCTTAAAGACATTTTTTAACGTGAGTTGCCAATGAGGTGGGTTTCCGAAGCCTGAGAAAAGCTTCCCCTCTTAGTCCTGATCTTAAGCTTAAGATGATCTTATGTAAGACCATATTTCGTTAGTCTATTATTATAGTTTCTGCTGAAATAATGTTCCTGTCAGCATATCTTATTAAGTGCATAAAGAAAGTAATTTTTAAATTGAATAAAAGTGAGGAAAGCTTACTCAAATGTCTTCAAATAAGAATTTGTCAGAATTCTACAACCACAGAAAAGTCACCGTAAAGTAGATGAGTGGAAGGGAGTAAACTTGTACAAAACAAGTCACTAAATTAAGGCATAGGAGAAAACACATAAAACAACTCGACAGTCTGAACCTACTTCGGTTATTTACGAACATTCAAATCAGCTTTACCCCAACGGTAGTGTCTTGTCCATTATAAATAACCATGATACAAATTAAAAGTAAGTAGGTACAATAGTTAATTAAATAGTTATTACTTTTGTATTGTGAAAAAGAACTTAAGCACTCCGGTTACATTAATTTTTATTTTTTGAAGCCATTCAAGTAGAAATATTACATCATCAGAAACTAAAAACAAGGTAAGGTTATAATTTGATTAAGAAATACCAAAATAATTAATGTTAATGAATTAACTGTTTGAGCCATTTCACAGTATCAAATTATAATGCCTTCCAGTAAAAAGAGCTTCATTAATAAAGAAGTAAATTTTTTTTTAAGAAAAAATATTGACTTATAATGCAACATATTTTTTAAGCTCATGTAATATTACATAATAGCTCATAAGATGTTAAAAAGTTAATTAACACCAACTTACTTCATTGTAACAGATTTAAAAAAAAACACTGATAAGTTATTAAGTTTCTTTATTCAGTTTATGCCCTTCAATTAATATTATATTAGATTGCATTTAATTAATGAAACACTATTTGATACTAATAAGTAAATGAATTGCTTATTAGTTTAGACTTATTTTGAACAAATATATTAATATAATTTGATCTTACTTTTGTATCTACTTTTTTTTTGCACAAAAATAGCATGCTTTTATTTTTAATTTTTTTAAATTGTAATTTATAAATAGCTCTGATGATGTCTTCCAATTAACAACACAATTTTTATTCACATTTTCAAATTAACAACTTTTACGAGGGCGATCATTTACTAACAATCAAGTAAATGTAGTTAGTTTGATATAAAACTAAATTTGGGAACTAAATGCAACACCACTCCAGTGACTGGACAAGTAGGCTGCGCGCAAGTAGAGGCTCATTAAGATGGTCACCCATCCAAGCAACAGCCACGCTCGATGTCGCTAAACGCCGTTATCTTGCAATAACGTCAGAACCCTCCGGTCAAGGCCACAATAATCATATTGCAGGAGACCCAATGAATGTGGTATGAGTAAGACTTACATAACGTTGTAAATAAACTGCTAACAACACTTATATTTAGCTATCATTAATATTGTTGCGGTAGGATTGATGACCGTATCATTCTAGATATTACCGTAAAAAAACAGAAATAATAATTTTTAATCATGATTCACCAATCAAAACATATTTTTAATTTTTGAATCCGATATTTTATACAGCAGAGAAAAAAGAATCAGAAGACACTTTCATAAGATCACAGTGATCGCCTCAGTGGCAGTTAGAAATTTTTTTAAACCAATTTACAATCTTATAAATCTGAGGTAATAATTAATTATTGAGTGAGCACTATAAAATTGCGCTAGCCCAGCTATCCTCAAGATAAATTGGTTAAGTACTCAACACCCATTAAGCACACAATATGATCCAACCTCTGTTTCTCTCTTTTCTGTGAGTACGCCAAGAATAGTGTGTAAAAAAACATAACATAAATATAACATCATTGTAAAATTATTTTGAAATTAAAAACCTTTATGACAAGACACACGGTAGTTTTTGTAAATTGATCATAAATCAAATATAGTAACATTAACTATACGAAAGTTGTATTAAGTATATTGAACAGAATTTATTTTACCTTCATAATAACATTGCATTACGGTATATGTTTCTATAAACCAGTTAGAGTCAGACAACTGTGAAGCATTTCCCAGCCAGCATTGTTCGCCATAACCACAATATCGTACGTGGTACGACAGTATGGTGTGGACTCACGTGCGCTACTGTAATACGAGGTCTGCTACGTGTGAGCCACGATAAAACGTGTCAACTACCGGACAACTTTCTCTAACGCAAGTTTAGCAGAGTTTACCTCAAACTATAGATCCACACTCGCTATAAAACTGAGCACTTTTATTACTGGGAAAAACTAAGTCCATATAAATAACGCAATCGTTGACCTAATTATTTGCACCTAAAGGATGTGTTATGAACTTAATTTCAAAATTCACCACTTTAAGCTTGTACAGAAAAACATTCAAAGTTCACTCGAAACTCACAAAAGAATTGGTTTCTAAAATTATGGCGTTTTGATTCAAAACTACAATATAATTCAACGGTACAAAAAATATATAAATAAAAAATTAACTTCCAGCAGATATGCCATAAAACAATTGAATTTGGTTTGTTTTGATCCCTGTAGGATCTTTCTTGGTTCATATACTTCAATATGTTTATCCATAGAGACATACTTTCTTACTTTATTTACACAAATCTATTTAAATGCAGTCTCTCATTTCCGTTACTTCACTACCACTACTTTTTTATCGCAATTACGGTTAGGTCAGGTATGTTAGGTTGGGTTAGGTGGCTACTAAAGTTGACCACAAACTGGTAAATTCAATGACTGACTTAACGCCGAAAGTGCTCTCCGTGTGTAAGTTCTTGGAGAGCGATAAGATTAGGCCAGCGATATCGGATTCCTAGCGGATAAGGAATAATACCACAGTGGACGTAAGCATTATTGGGGAACAATGTTTAGAGCAATAGAATATTCATCAAGTGGTAGTGAGTTAACGAAAAAATAGTGGTAGTGAATTAGCGGAAAAGATCTAAAAAATTTAAAATTTCTTTATTGATTTTAAGATACAAATTTGTCATACAACTATTAGTTTCATTAACTCATTGAATCTAGTTACAACGATGAAAAACTAAAAAAAAAACTTCCCAATATTACTGGTATACGTACATAGAACAATACATACAAATCAAATTACGGAACTTTAAAATTAATGTATATAATAAAAAAAAAACAAAAAAACTACCCAATGCACTCTAAAACCAATGTGATAAAAAAGTTAGTGTAGGTATGCAAAGAAATACTTAAGAGTTCTACTATTGTTATTAGTATTTCAAAACTTGTTTTAATAAATGAAAAGACCTTTGAGAGTTAAATAAAATTATATTAATTATAACTCTAAAAGGTAAAATTAAAACCAAAATAGAAAAAATGAGAAAAAAAGCGAGGCAGAAATTGTTTCAAAATAATACACAAGTTGACTCTCTACAAAACTATCCAGATATAAGGAATACCAAACATTAGTTTGAAGCCAAGGGCGATATAGATGGGCAGATATATCTGATGCTCAGTTTCTTACTCTAGAACTCCGGCTAACTCCCTATCCTTTGACAACTTTGTGTACTTCATAAAAACATTTAGGCATTAGGAATGTTTTAGTGTGTAACGTAAGTATAGATTCTTGATTTTATTTCAGTTATTTTTACTTCAATTGTGTTTAAAAGTGTCAAATTAAATATTTTATAAAACATGTCTAACAAGAAGTACAACCAAAAAAAATGCTTACGCAATCTCAAGTACGTTACAATAAATGTTATATAGGCCTAACTGTAATATCAAATTGTGACTGTTAACTTAACATAAAACATAGTTTTTTTAAGTAAGTTGACCTAAAAAGAGGGAATTTATCAAAAATATTATAATTAGCTTATATATTGTGTAATATTTCATTTCATTTACAGCCAAGTTGTTAACCCTCCAGTGGACTCATGAACTTCATTACGCCAGTAGACTCATGGGGTCTTTTAGACCGCATTTTTTTGTTTAGGGTTTTAATAAAGGAAATACTTCTATTTTATCCAAAAAACATCTTTTAATATTTCAATAACATTGTATATATGATTTATACATCTTACTATTACAATTATATAATAAAATAACTGAATTAATTAATTTATTTAATTTTTGAAGTTTTGAATGTTTGATATTTTTATAATAATTGTATGTTGTTATTTAATTAAAAAGTTAATAAAATTACATTTGAATAAGACTTAAATATTGTACAATGCGTATATATACTGTGAAATATACACGCCTTGTTCAGTCGGATGAATTCTTTCATCTTCTTCGCCAAGAATCTTGGGGTAAAAAAGACCGCACGGTAAAACAAACAAACATGCCGAAACTTGTAAGGTGACTATCTGGTCTCCCTACCCCTCCAGACCTTACGGATGTTGTCCTCGACAAGTAGCAGGAGGGGGGTGTAGTTGTGACTCACGGTCAGCCCTCTGCCAAACAAAATGGCTGCTTGCGGTCTTTTCGCCGGCATGAGTCCACTGGCGGGTTAATATAGATAACAAGGGTTGAAAATAAATTGGTCACAGTAATTTTCCATTAAAAGACCCTTTATACGTGATCAATATAGGAATATTAATTAATATGGAAACTTTCTATTTCAAAACGGTTTGCTAAAATTAAATTTTAGAAATAAAACTGCAATGTTCTTGTTTCTAAAATATAGAATACGGTTGCAGCATAGTTATATTTATACCTACTATCAATAACTATAGTAGCTTCCACTATTGCTGGGTAGGAATAGTGGCTTCCCTACCCAAGAAAGTATAAGTTAGTATATTGGAGAGATACCACTGTATGTGTATGGGTGAGTGAGTGGGTGGGTCAATACCACTGTACGTGTATGGGTGGGTGGGTTGGTCAATACCACTGTATATGTAGGTGGGGGTGTTCAATACTACTGTATGTGTATGGGGAGGTTATTTCCCCAGACGTTTAAAGGGACTATTTAGACATTTATTTACGTACAGTGGTACTGATCCACCCACCCGCCCGTACACATACAGTGGTACTGACCCACCCGCCCGCCCCTACACGTGCAGTGGTACTGACTCACCCACTCGCCTCCACAGTACATTGGTATTATGTTATGTATTATTGGTACAATGTTATTGTTACGTAATCATCTTAAACTTGAAATTCATTACTAAATCTAGTGTTGTCGTTCCACCAATAGAGTCGTGTGATTATAGAATGTGTTAGAATAAACGAGAATTTTATTACGACAAAATGACTGCACTTAACTATCTACCCCTGACATAAGAATTTAACGATCCATTAGTCCATACTAATTTAATCCATTAGTCCATACTTAATGGTCTTAAATGCAACCGGAAACCGGAAATGTCCTTGCACTCATTTGTTGTATTTCTTGTTCGTACTTACTGAGAACAATAAACATTAGTATTCTAACAAGTATTGTTTTTATTTGTGTCACATAATTATTGGGCAGTATTTCTTTTAGTCCAAGTTACAGTTTAATTGTATGTAAGTTTTCATTGTTATTAAAAATGTTAATATCAAGTCATAACTGGTGGCGTAGTGCTGTAACCGAGATACTTGGTGACATAGTGTTGAGCAGATTGTAGGTGATGTTTTCTGTGCTCGGTTCTCTTAATACAAACACGGCGTCCGCTCAGTGGTTGCTATCGACGTGGACACTAATAGAGAAGTATGAGGTGTCCTTGTTGGATGACAGATTTAGATGTTGTGTAGAGAAGAGAACTGAGTGTCAGGCTTGTCAGTTAGCTGAACATAAGACCAAAACTGCGGGGTTCGGATTCTACGTAAATATGTAGGTCCTTTAGTTACCTCTTTCTGAGGAACAGTCGATCTTAGTTAGTAACAATGACTACACTCGTTGATCTACACTCATTTGCCCCTCATAATCGCCCATATCTTGACGATTGGCGTCTTAATGATGATTGAATGAATATGTTCTATTCATTATTATTTTTTTATTAAGTTTTATTCTTCTGTAAAAAGGGTAATGATTTTTTAAAAATTAGTAATTTGTATTTCATGAAATATGTTTATGGAAATAGTTTTTACAACCTCCTCACATAGTTAGTGTTTACACATTATACGACTTCCACACAAAATATTTTCAGAAATAAATAATATCTATTATAAATAGTAAACCAGTATCAAGTATTATCCTCACCTGAAAGTGCAACATTAACTATTATTTATACAGTAAACACAGGTAAGAGTTTTTCAATTTAATAATCCTTGTTTCCTACACATTTTCATTGTTGCTGTACCTATTTTTTTTTTAAATCTACATATATAAAATACATGAGAATTTTCTAAATCTACAAAATAACAATTATGCTGTTAAATGAGCTTTAAATGTGTAAACAGTTATATAAGTATATTTTAGATACGATCTAGCAACATTTTACACTTTCTTTACGTTACAGTTTTATATTGTAAATAAGTAGCCTACGTAATAATTGAAAATAGCTTGATTTGTCAGTATGTATTGTGTAATTTACTGTAGAGTAGCCTATTATTTGAATGTTTAATTATGTATTTCCCTAAACATACTATTGTTATAAAAAAACAATCTTATTAACAAAATGGCGCATAACATAAAATTAAGTTACTAAAGGCCCTCACCACTGAACGACATAGGTCTCCGCTAATGTACAGCCACCTGAGGCAAGGTATTCATGCCGGCGTTAGTATGCGTAGGTACCGCCCCTACTCATTTATTCATTGACCTCTTTGTCTTGAACTAACTAATGTCATTCTGTCATTGTCCAAATGGCTCTGACAACCTTTTTATCGAATATTACATTATATCGAACCATATAACTCGATTAGTTAAAGCCTAAATTCTGTTATCACAGTGACTTATTTCATTGACAAATCCATAAAATAAAGAAAACCTGAAAGTATGAAGAACATTTTGAAAGATATATAGTAGTATACCATACATTTTTTAAGTGTAGAAAAATTGTATGTATTTAAGAGCTTTAACGTACAAAAATGTATAACCAAATTCAAAACAATCTAATTAACGATGTATTATAAAGATAGAGTTTATACTTAACTCAACAATCATACATATGTAGGTGAGTAAGGGTTATGAATTTGGGTATACAAACAAACGTAGCCTTTGTTACTAAGACCAACTAAACATATTTATTAATAGCCAAAAGCAATGGAGGTTTCTACGTCTCATGTGGAATCCGAATTACGTAGTATTAGTCTTATTTTGGCTAATTGAATCTTATCTGAATAGGGTACTTGCCATATGACAAAAACTATTATTATATTATAAATATGTTGCTAACATAAAATTTAATTGCCAACCATAATCAAAAGGTCATGTCATTTACAAGCAGTAATAAACACGTACCACTATACAATCTAATATGTGTTTCAAGTTCTTCAAAAATTTATGATTTTCGATATCATCCGAAGTTTATTGCATGGGGATAATCTCAAGCATGCATATCGAAAGGGAAAATCAAAGAACATCGTAATGGAATTGAATATAGAATTGGTTTACAAACAGAGTCAGTCTCTATGGAAATAGAATCTTAAAGCTCAAAGTCTGCTTTGAGCAAGCAGAACCCCTAGCTCTTACCGTGTTATAAAAAACATCACGTTCAATTAGACCTACTCTAATGTAAAAAAAATATATTTCATAAACATGTTTAAAAATAATTTACTACTGGACATTGTTTTGAATTTTTAGCTATTCGTATTTTATCAAAGTAGACTACTTGAGGGATAAATGATAATAAAACAACTACATGGTCACTGAGATATACTTTTTCAAAACTAATCATTGTAAAGTATTGTGTATTAATAATAATTATTGTGTATTAATAATAAAGTATGCAATCTATTAATAAATAGATTGCATACTTTTTACTATAAACATATATTTATAAAATTAGATTAATAATTTTACAACCACGTATTAATATGACGACTTTACATTCCCATTTATAATGGTCAAGAATTTGAATATAAGTTATCTGAGATAAAATAATAAAACTTTTCATAAAATACCAAATGCCTAAGCTCGTCATCCAGTGTAAATACGAGTATATACAGTGTAATTAAAATATACACTTCAACTACTCTAAAGTTTTAAGTTAAAAAAGTACTCATAGAATTTCTGGGGAGTCACCTTTTAATTCCGTATTATATTTAATGTCTTGTGTTTATATAAGATTAGGACTTTCAAACTGTCAAATAACACAAATATAAGACGTTTTTCTTAGAAAAAACTATGAGCTAAAACTTCCGATTTCCAATTTTAGTTTCATGTTTATCCTGAGGTTTGATATTTTTCTTACAAATACCATTAAACCTATTGAAGTGACTTTGCCCATGTTAAGTCATGATTAGTTTTAAAAAGTAATAATAAATCTATCTTATATTTTCTAATGTGGGTTAAAATTTACGTGTAGCGACATGAACATTTAGAAAGATTATTGTAAGTTAAGTTTTACTTTTTATTTTATTGTAAAATGGAAATTAAATCTTTTATTACATTTTTAGATAAAATAGTTGTTTTAACGAAATTTCAATCCATATTTTTATAATGTTTACAATTTTCATAATTAATTTTTATTTAAGTAAATTATAGTTTTTCTTACAGTGTCAGTTTTACAAAATAAACGATTGTTCTCTACATTTTGTAATATATATTCTATACAAACCTCACTTTTACGAGGTATACTGCAGTAAATAACAAAGAAACACTGAACTTGAATGTTACTCTTGGAATAGGGGAGGGAGGGTGTAAGTGCTGAAATGGCCATTAGCAATGCCTACATTAGAGACGCCGAGCTCTCTAAGCGCACAGTAGAAGTGCAATATTCTAGCCTTGCTAGCGAGACAAGCTGTTGCTTCTTACTGGGTTATTCACAGTGATAAAATCACACAATGTAATAGATAAAGAACGTGATGATATCCATGTACATGTTTGAAAAATAATAAAATGATTTTATAGCATAAGTATTTATATTTAGTTTAAAGTACAATGATTATAAACCCTATGTGCATTTCTTTAAAAATGTATATTTTATTATTATTTGATATGCAATTGATCAAATGATAATAATTTGTTCGTTTTTAGTAATTCATTGATAAAGTTGTGAACAAATACATTCTGTGTATCGAACTATTAACATGTATGGCTTCTTACTATATTATCGTTGCTATTTATAAACCCTCAAAATAAATTAAATTTTAAGTGAAAATTAATTTATCCTACATTTAATCACACTTTATTTAAGTAAAAAGGCTCGTAGTGGAAAATAAAATAAATTGTTGTAGTTATGTAATTAAAAAGTCAAATATCACACGTTGCACCGTTTTAATAATAGTTTCCTAACATATTAAAAAATCTATTCCTGCTAAATATTAATGTTAATTAACATTCATAACTTGAGTGGAATGAACTGAACTGTCCAACCTAAACATAAAGCTCGTTTAAAAAAATATAATACAATTTGTTAGAGTTATGAGATATAAATTTTATAAAATCACAAATTGCACTATTTTTACTGTGGAATTAAAATACACTAAACCACATATTCCCTTTGAATTAAAAAAAACAAAATTATATCTGAGAGCTAGAAGGGTTTGTATAAACAAATGGAGTATTGAATACGATTCGGGTGAATTTGAAACTATATGGTTAAAGTTACTTAATACAAATTACTCTGCAAGTAATTATTTATTAAATTATGCAGTAATGGAAATATATTTTTAAATAATTATTTTATCCAATATGTGCTATAAATCAAGCATTTTATTCACCTTAAAACCGACTCCTGCCCATTAGGAGTGAGGTTATGGGTCCCAGGGTTACCATTTCGAGTAAGAGCTTAGTGGTGGGAGGGGTTTGGGGTCTCGATCACAGGTTAGTGTTGTGGTTCCCTCGATACAACAGAGCAATACATCCGATCTACGGTCAGTGGTTCTATCATCCATCCTCAGGAACAATAAACTAATTCTTTTATTTATTTATAAGACATCACCAGAAATGGGCGAATATTAATTTAAAAGAGTTTGATGGGTGAATATATTGTATGTTACAAACTAAGGTCGACTATAACTTAAAAGAGCCATTCATAAAAATAGCCCAATGACAAATTATCAGGAGGGAGCTATCGTGAGACCACTTTAAACATTGTTGTGACTGTGATTGTGATATTAGTTTAACAATCTTCGTTGTATTTTAGTCTAGGAGGTTCAAACTAAAAAACTTCAACTTGCTCAACCAACTACGCCAAAGACAAAGTTTTTTCAGGTTTTGTTTGTACGTTGAACGAAGCATCACAAATTAAACAAAACTCATGCATTTTAATTGTATTTGAATATTCGGACCTTTTCCATTACTTCACTACCACTACGTTTTTATCGCAATTATGGTTAGGTTAGGTTGCTACTAAAGTTGAACAAACTGGTAAATTCAATGATTGACTTACCGCCGAATGCACTCTCCGTGTATAAGTTCTTGGAAACGATATCGGATTCCTAGTGGATGGTTTGTATTAAAAGTTTTACGTATTAAATATTGAAACATTTTTTGGTACAGTATTTTAACTGAGTTTAGTGACTAAAAAAGTTTTCTACAAAAAATAAATTCAAATTTCATAAAAATCTTTGAAATATAAAGTTTTGTTTGCATTTGAAACTATCTACATTTGGCATTATGCCATCACGCTTGCTCGCTAAAAAAGGAAAATAGAATACATTTTTAAAATCCTAAAACATATTACTGTAATTTTTATGAGAGTGGTTTCCTTATGATATTTTTAATATCATTTGCGTTATACACATCTTTTATTATTACCACTATTGTGTACGAAAATGGTTGTTTCCTTTTCAATACTTTAATAAACTATATTCTGCAAAATACTGAAATAAACAATGAAATGGAGGACTATATGCTTTAAGTTTTATATTTAATTACCTTTGAAACATAATATAAATTCACCCAATAGGGTTAAATTTATATATTCTGGTTACTGTCACTTATCTAAATAGTTAAAACTTCTAGAACACCCTTCTTACAACGTTCCGGATATTTTTCTGAGAAATCGTTGGCTACTTTGTACACTAAAAGACTGCCAGTAAACTATACGTACTCGTATAATATTATAAATTCAATGTCGGTAATGCAGATAATAATATACTTCTAGCACTGACAGGTGATCACGGCAGAATAATGTCTCGAGTTTGTAGCGACCCAATTTTGCAGTAGTAATTATTTGTTGTTTAATTAGACCATTAATCTTCTGGAAAAGACACTGGCATAACCCCTCCTTTACTTATTGTTACTGAAGTCTAATGAAGTATACTGAGACAGATGTCTCCGAAGTCTGGAGAACTCCAGTTATAAATGATATAAAATTATTTATCAGGTTGTATACAGGGTGGACAACAAATATGGAAAGGCTTTCACAACTTTTCTATCAAGGTTACAAAGAAAAAAACTTTTTGACGCTATTAGCGACATTTTATCTTTTCAGGGGGACGGCCCACAAGGAGTTGAATGAAAATCTTCAACGTAAGCCTAGGTCGACTTTGGTATCAAATGAAAGGTCTTTTCAAGAGAAATTAATTACCACAAACCGGACTTTGAAAGGTGTATCCTTTCCAGAGTGTCGGTCATTTGAATTTCAAAGTAACTAATTTGAACAATATTAGTTATCTGCTTTTTAACGGTTTTAAGTTAATTATTCTGGTCAAAAAATATACTTTATGGAACACAATTATTTAAAAAAATTATATTTTCAAATTATCTATGGGAAATATAACGTTGTTGTAAATCGTTTCCATAATTGTTTCCACCCAGTATAAGTCTATAATACCATGGCAGGTGAATGGTTACGACATCTTATTGTGAGTTCTAGTTTCAAATTCCAATCTTCAGAAAAAAACCTTCTCTAACTTGCATTTTTAGCCACACATTCATATCACTCAGTAGTCCAATAAATGTTAGTAAATAGTATAAAAATTAAAAACAAATGTCATTAGTAACTGAATTTTCCACAACGTTGTGATTAGCATAACAAGAGTAAATTTAAGCTAGAAATACCCTTAAAGTCCTTCGAATATACTACGTTTTGGTAAGTAATTAATGTTTAAACGTATATTGAGGTTTACATTTAATTATAGCCACAATTGAAGAAATTTGCTTCATAAAACTCAGTAAGCAAGTTGTCGAGTTACTGTCAATATTTACACATTCATTCCACAGACAAAAGCCTATGCAAATCCAAATGGAAACGAAACAAGAATTGGGTGTTGGGTTCATACAAGAACACAATCTCTATGGAAATGTTGTATGGAGATTATACATTTTGAATTCGTAAGATACGAGTTGCGGGTCAGAATATATTGAGGTTCTTCCCGTAAACACGATTCCTTATTTTAAATTACTTTTCTGATTTAAGGATTAACCTTGTTTGTACAATAAATGCAAGTTATTTGTAAGTCTTTGATAATATCAATGCATAAAAATAAAACCTGGAAGATGAATTCCTTTAAATGAAACATTTACTAAAAAAAAAATATTTTATATTCTGATCTTGTCAAATTATACTAAAATTATTGAGATACATGGCATAGAATTTTCAAACATATATTTTGATCATTTTCATGTTCATTTTGTTTTTATAATCCAACAGTTTAACTTCAATAAATATTGTCATTTCTTCTAATGAATATGGCATTGAAATAAAAAAAAAGTTACTATCAGTAAGCGAAGACTACATCTAATCTAAATGTGTCTAACAATACGTATAATCTAACAATAGTATTTAACATGCTATTGTTATATTATTATAACTTGTCAAATTAGACATTAGTTTATTGAAAAATTTATTGAAGCATTTGACGTGGGAATACTCTAATTTAAAGCTGTTAAAATTTATGTTAAACTTAAATTAGGACTATTACAAAGATTATATATATTTTTTTACAATACTTAAAAAATAATTACAAAATATCCTTGTATATTAAGAGAGTGATCAGCTCATAAATAAAATTTATTCTAGTTTATTTAGTTGAAAATTATATCTCCAAATATAAAGTTTTTCTAAATAAGATATTTACAAAAGGAAAGTTAGTAATTTACAAACATAAAATAACAAAAATAAAATAATTTAATAAATAAATATCAAACAGCCAACTAACAAAACATGGTATTTAGCAATAAACAAAAATAGCATAGCAATAACTTAAAGAATACATTAAGCAATAAAATAAATTAATCTTCAAGAGTCATCTGGCAACTATGTCAATGAAATAAAACATCATGACAAAGAAATAACTAAAAGAGTTCTAGAGGCAAGGTGCACTGGTCTTATTTCGTACCAATACGTGTCAACTCGTCTTAGAAAAAGAGATCCAAAGAAAAGCTCGTATCTGAAGATCACCTTACATAACCAAAATGCAAGTGCTAAAGCATTTTTTGAGTGACCATATGAATACTTTCAGATAGACTACTTTATGGTGTAGGGGTTCTGAGGGACCAAACTCCTCAAGAAATTATGAATCTAAAAGATGAGCTAAAACAGTCAAGACAAAAGGTGAGTCGAGCCTGAAAATTAAATTTCAAAATTTTGTTCCAGCAATAATAATAATAAAAAAATTACACATGTTGTGAAGGAAAAAAAACTGAGCGTCAGGCTTGTCAGTTTGCTGGAAATCAGACAAACACTACGTGGTTCGGAATCAACGTAAAGCTGTATGTTCCTTAGTTGCCCTGGCTATTAGCCTGTTAATAAATAGCTTTATCTGAGGAATAGTCGACCTTACTTAGTAACAATGACTACACTTCCATCTACACACTCGTTCACCCCTAATCTCGACGATGGCGTTTCACTAGAGAACGATGAATTTAAACTTGTGATTCCTAAGCGTTTTCTAAATACGACATCATGTTGTTTCCACTACGGTATTTACCATACTTTATGCACTTTTTATAAATTATTATTCTAAATTCACACCACCGATATTCTATATTCGAGATAAACGTTGTGTATCTTCAATCTGAAACACTAAGTAGAAGATACGAGTCATACTATTTGACCTCACATAAACAACATTAAATGTGAAGCAGTTTCATCAACCCCCCCCCCCTTCGTTACGTCTACGACGTTAGGGAACATTGCACTTTAGCTCAGCACTTAAGTGTCTGAAGCTCTCTAGTGTAGGCATAGCTAATGGACGTTTCAATGCATCTCCCTTCCCTCTTCTACAAACTATACTGTAAGTATTAGTTTAAACTTTTTTTCAGGTTTAGCTATCTTATATTAAGACGTCATTATCTCAAATTCAAATCACAGTTTATTTGATGTTGAGATAAATTCAATGAAACGAATATTGGCAAATGAATCCAGAAATAAAAATTGGGATGTACATCAATAAATCCATGTGCAGACAGCAGAAGGATCAAATAGAATAATCAATAGTATTCCTATAAATAGAAAACTAAAAGTTCCCTAATTATAGAACCTACAATAAAGTTCGAAAAAATAATAGATCAGACTGAATTAGTCAACAATAAAAAGAAACAAAAATATTAACCTTGCATTCATTTTGTAAAAGAAAATAGGACATAGTAAAATGGGAAGTAATTGGCTTTTATGTGGAGGTAGAGGAAACATATAAAAATTCACTTCATCGTTCTCAAAAATTTATAATATACCAAATAATATCACTCAACAAATAATAATTTGAATCATAAAATACACTACTTACATTTTGTATAACCGTTTATTTTATAAAACAATTTATACCAACTTTTTTAAAGTAGATATTTATGGCCAATTCAAATGTGGAGCAATTCTCAATTTAATATTTTTAATAAATATGACTTTCTCTCTATCTCTCTACATGAGTCCTTGTGCAGCAGCTCAGTAGTTTTCTGAAGTAAATTTATACAATATACATCAAACTGTTATTTACAGTGTATTGATTATTTTATTTTATGGCCATACTCTTTTATACCAACGGAAATGATTATGTTCATTCAACAATCGGAACACGACCCTAAATAATGTAATTATTATTTTACGATTGTTTATTTTAAATTATATACGAAAGGAATATTATTTTTAATGGAAACACAACGTCATAACTCATAGTCATAATATTATTACTCTAATAATTAAAACTCTATTTACATATTTTAATATAAAAAAGGTTCACTCTACCAGCACTTTTTACAATATATTAAACACAGAGTACATAAACTAATAAGAAACTTTTTACTATAGTAAGTAATTAAACTGGTATATCTTCTAAATCACTTTTTTATTAGAATTAGCTCATAAAAATTTGATTTATTTATATGCAGCTAGCTAAAAAGAAAAATAAAACAACAAATTCGAATATTACTGCTTAAAAACATACAATATATGCATAGGAGTCCTCGAGCAAAGATTTGTTTTTGATGAGGCTGGGATAAGCCTGTACCTTATGCCTATTCAAAGGATTTCATGTCCAAGATGTTATTTCTATAGAGACCCTCTTTGTAAACCAAATACTCAATTCTGTATTCGATTGCATTACGATTTTCTGTGATTCTTCTCTTTGATATGCATACATAGGGTTATCCTTACGCAATAAACATCGGATGATATCGAAAATTGTAATATCGTTTGATATCGAAAGTAAGGCACGGATTGTGTAGCAGTGCATGTTGATTTAACCTTTGGAATTTATGCTTTTATTATAATATGTGATAAAATTATATATTTTTTTAAACATTTCAACCAATAAAGGCTGTAACAAAAACAAACACTAATTATAATAATGGTTGCATGAAAAGAATTACAAACTATAAAATCATCCTGGTCAAAAATCAAAATGTCTTCATTAAAACTCAAATACAAAGCACAAGGTTAAATATATATATATATATATGGTCGTTAAAATACAATGACATCCTTCATTTATTTAACGAAATAAAAGCTTGCTCTAAGCTCATACAGATTTTTATAGTTTTTTGTCATAAAGATAAACCATCTGTAAGATCATAAAATTTAATAGTAGTTTGAATTTCTTATGATATAGTGCCAGATATAAAATTATCTCTTGAATTTATCATTATGAAAGAAAGACCGAAACTTCTCTAGTAGCGATTAATCCTATCAAACAATAAGATATTACCAGCTAAATGGCTTGCTCAAACATAAGTTAACGTTGTAAAATAATATTACAACCTTTTATATGATATATGTAAGGTCATTGACATATTTATGGAGGAGTGCCAAAGAACTAAAGAAAGATGTAAGGTCAATGAACTATTTATGTACGCGTGCCAAAAAAAAAAACCACTCATACTTCACATATTTCTTACTCATTAAAATAAGTACCATAACAGGTAAATGATCAGAGTATGAAATCTAAACTCAGCTCATTTAATAAATCACTCATTGTTACATAGCAATAATTGAATTGATTCTTAAAATAAATCATCGCATATAATTTTTTACGAATTACATATCATTTATTATTATTTCAAATTAAAAGTAGTAACATAACTGAGGCTGGATATTGATATAATTCATTTAAATTATAATTACACCTTCATGCTTTAATTGAAATGAATATGGCAGTATATCTATATGACCGTATATCTATGTGACATTATATCAATGTGACAGTATATCTATATGACCGTATATCTATGTGACATTATATCTATATGAAAGTATATCTATAAGACCGTATATCTATGTGACATTATATCTATATGAAAGTATATCTATATGACCGTATATCTATGTGACATTATATCTATATGACAGTATATCTATATGACCGTATATCTATGTGACATTATATCTATATGACAGTATATCTATATGACCGTATATCTATGTGACAGTATATCTATGTGACATTATATCTATATGACAGTATATCTATGTGACAGTATATCTATGTGACATTATATCTATATGACAGTATATCTTTGTGACATTATATCTATGTGACAGTATATCTATGTGACATTATATCTATATGACAGTATATATATGTGACCGTATATCTATGTGACAGTATATCGCTTATTAAATAAATTTCCATTATAGTCCCTGTCCGACGAAAAATTACATGTTTACTCATAAAGTACAATATACCAAACTTGATGAACTAGTACGAGCATTTGGACTAAATAATATAATATTTCATATTACAAGAAAACTATGTGGAACAATCAATAGTTCTAATTAATTAAGCAGGTGAGTTAGTTATACTACTGTATATAACAATTACGATATAATAAATTAACTTAATATCTCAAAATTTAAAAATCAAATCTTTTCAAACTACACTGATTCAAATTACTGGCACAGTAGTGGCATAGTGTAGGGGAAACCGCAGGTGAAAAGTTCTGACCTCAGGTCTCCTAATAAACTTATAGTGTTTGCTCAAAGGTTGTTAGGCCTATCAATAAGAACACTAATAGAAGTATGATGTATGCTTGTTAGTTGGTTTCCATATCAGGGAGTGTACAGGCTTGTCATAAGCTGAAAGTCAGACTAAGTACGTGATTCGGATTCCTCGGTAGGATGTGGGACCCTTAGTTTCCTTGATGTTATTGTGCTATTAATATCTAGCACTTGTTGACCTAGTTTGACATATTAATAAAGACTAAAATATTCAGTTCCATTCATTCATAGGTTTTATTCAAGTACACACTAAAATATTCTCCTTAATTACAATATTTTATATTTTTATTTCCTCTTTATACGATATAGACATGAGGATAATCTCTTTCTATTTATTTTTTTTATAATAATCCCCATGGTGTATTATGGTGTATGTTTAGGTTTGGTATATGTTTAGGTTAGGTGTACGAATAGGTTAGGTATATGTTTAGGTAAGGTATATGTTTAGGTTAGGTCTATGTTTAGATTAGGTATATATTTAGGTTAGGTCTATGTTTAGGTTTGGTATATATTAGGTTAGGTATATGTTTAGGTTAGGTCTATGTATAGGTTTGGTATATATTTAGGTTAGGTCTATGTTTAGGTTAGGTATATATTTAGGTTAGGTCTATGTTTAGGTTAGGTATATGTTTAGGATAGGTCTATGTTTAGGTTAGGTATATGTTTAGGATAGGTATATGTTTAGGTTAGGTATATATTTAGGTTAGGTATATGTTTAGGTTTGGTATTTGTTTAGGTTAGGTGTACGAATAGGTTAGGTATATGTTTAGGTTAGGTCTATGTTTAGGTTAGGTATATGTTTAGGTTAGGTATATGTTTAGGTTAGGTGTACGAATAGGTTAGGTATATGTTTAGGTTAGGTCTATGTTTAGGTTAGGTATATGTTTAGGTTAGGTCTATGTTTAGGTTAGGTCTATGTTTAGGTTAGGTATATATTTAGGTTAGGTCTATGTTTAGGTTAGGTATATATTTAGGTTAGGTCTATGTTTAGGTTAGGTATATGTTTAGGTTAGGTCTATGTTTAGGTTAGGTCTATGTTTAGGTTAGGTATATATTTAGGTTAGGTATATATTTAGGTTAGGTCTATGTTTAGGTTAGGTATATGTTTAGGTTAAGTATATATTTAGGTTAGGTATATGTTTAGGTTAGGTATATATTTAGGTTGGGTCTATGTTTAGGTTAGGTATATGTTTAGGTTAGGTATATATTTAGGTTAGGTCTATGTTTAGGTTTGGTATATGTTTAGGTTAGGTATATGTTTAGGTTTGGTCTATGTTTAGGTTAGGTATATATTTAGGTTAGGTCTATGTTTAGGTTTGGTATATGTTTAGGTTAGGTATATTTTTAGGTTAGGTCTATGTTTAGGTTAGGTATATATTTAGGTTAGGTCTATGTTTAGGTTAGGTATATGTTTAGGTTAGGTATATGTTTAGGTTAGGTCTATGTTTAGGTTAGGTATATATTTAGGTTAGGTATATGTTTAGGTTTGGTATATGTTTAGGTTAGGTCTATGTTTAGGTTAGGTCTATGTTTAGGTTAGGTATATATTTAGGTTAGGTCTATGTTTAGGTTAGGTATATATTTAGGTTAGGTCTATGTTTAGGTTAGGTATATGTTTAGGTTAGGTCTATGTTTAGGTTAGGTCTATGTTTAGGTTAGGTATATATTTAGGTTAGGTCTATGTTTAGGTTAGGTATATATTTAGGTTAGGTCTATGTTTAGGTTAGGTATATGTTTAGGTTAGGTATATATTTAGGTTAGGTATATGTTTAGGTTAGGTCTATGTTTAGGTTTGGTATATGTTTAGGTTAGGTATATGTTTAGGTTAGGTCTATGTTTAGGTTTGGTATATGTTTAGGTTAGGTCTATATTTAGGTTAGGTCTATGTTTAGGTTAGGTATATATTTAGGTTAGATATATGTTTAGGTTAGGTGTAAAAGGTTACTTAGTAGTCCTAATCATAAAAAACTCCTACACACTTTTCCATATCGATTAATACATTATCCATCTCACTTCACGTACATGTGAGAAATATCGTTATATTGGGTGTGTTTACTGTATATAAGAAAATTAAATCTCTCCTAGGTTTGTGGTTTAGATTGTTTTTAATAATAATGGTTATTCCTTTTTGTACACTTTTATAGATATTGGCACACTTCTTATAGAGTTTTTATAAAAATATATATTATAAATCATAAATTATGTTTTGAGATTATTTACTTGATACGTTTGTTTTTTGTTTTTACTATAATAGATTTGCGAAATCAATATACTCACTGTGATAAAATAATTTAGTAGTCAACTAATCAAGTTCTAAGGTTCGATATAATGTAATATTCAACAAAAAGGTTGTCAGAGTCATTTAGACAGTGACAGAATGAAATTAGGTAGTCCAAGACAAAGAAGTCAATGAATAAATGAGTAGGGGCGGTACCTACGCATACTAACGCTGGCATGAATACCTTCCCTCAAGTGGCTGTACACATTAGTGTCATCTTCTCCGTTGAGGGTAACATTTGTTAGTAAATTATTTTTGTAATATTTAATTTTCTCCTCTTCTTTTTAAATAAAAAGAATACGTATGGATAAATACATTTAAGTGATCATTATTAACAATATTGAAATATATTAAAGAATGACTACTGGTATTGAAGTGTTGATTAGACAAATTGGGCTGAGTAATTGGGTTTTTAATTATATCACCCTTCGTCTATTTCTTTGTTCATTGAAATAATGAAATTGATCCTACAAAATCATATTTTTATTACATTATCAATCTAATATACAGGGTGAACAAGAATATTATGGAAATCCTTCCAAAATTTTCTATGACTTCACTTGTAAAAGTGATATCTTGTAGTTATCATTGTTAAAGAGAAAATACTTTTTTACGCCTTTAGAATTTCATCTTTTCAAGAGAATGGCTCGTGAGGAGTTAAACAAAAATCTATAATGAAATCCCAGGTATTAAATAAAAGTCTATTCAAGAATTTAACTGTCGCAATCTGGACTTAGAAAGGTTTATCCTTTCCATAGTAGCTGTCATTTGAATTTTAAAGTAACTAATTTGAACAATATTATTCCTCCACGATTTAACGGTTTCAAGTAAATTATTCTCATGGAAAATTAAAATTTATGGAACACAAGTAATAAACAAAATTTTAACTATAAATGTATCAATAAAAAAATTACCATTTTACAAGTCACGTCATAGAGAAGTTGTGAAAACGTTTCCATATTTTTTGTTCACCTTGCATAAATGATGTAAAATGTAAAACTAAACACACAGCAAAATAAAAATATATACATAAAAATATAGAATATATATTTGACGATGTTTCCATATAGGATCATACAAATTTAAGGTATTTTTTAATTGAATCAGGTAATTTTTATGCTTTATAAATAAACACAGTATGTACAAAGCTTTGTTATTCTTTCTCTCAGCTCCACAACGTAGGGCGCAGAAACTGTCTAAGAAATGTATTAAACATAAAAAAATCAAAAGGCCCATACAAAATTAAAACTATTATAGACATTTGTTAAACTGTTTAAGGCCATTCCACTTATTGTCATATTATTTATAAATGGTAGTGTTGCAGTTTCTAGACAAAACAGTGTATGATTTTAATTGAAATTTTAGGCAACTTTTACGTAAATGTATGTTTTAAATTTAAGAATACATTATGCTTATATAGCTATTCCGTAATGTAAGAGGAGAAGAAAATTTACTTTAAGAAAATTAAAAAAACGAAAAAAACAATAATATTAGGAACAATTAAAATATAAAAAATAAATAAATAAACACACACTACTTAAATATAATAAAAAAACATATTATTTTAAACTTACACATTCAAAACCAGCAAAATGATATCATAATAATAACGTTACTTGTAACCAAATATAAAAAAAAATGGTTACACTATTAACTATAATTAAAGTCATTAAATACGACCAAGAAACACAACACATAAATGCAAGGGCGTTGTCCGGTTGTATTTAAGGCTACTAATCTTATACATTAGTAAGAACTAAAGGATCGTTAAGTGTTTGTCTTACGTAGAAATTGCTTACGTGCAACGTTTACGAGAAAGTACGATTACTGTTTCCTGTAAAATACCGTGTAACCACTCGATAAAGGGGCGAAACAATTCCAGTTGGAGATATTGTTTTATTTATTAGTTCATTTATGAAATCTATGTGGTTTGGTAATAAAACACATTATTGTAACCCCACAAATGTTCATTTCGAAATATAGTATCAACTGATGATGCAATGGATTGTGAAACGCGCTCATTTTTTAAATTAAACGTGTGGAACCACAAGTATGTGTTTTGTATATTATTCTCTCTTTTATTGCATCAAGTAAACCATTATTATGTTAAATATGGTTATGGAGTTCTGATTATGGATGGGTGGATGACATAATTACGTTTGTTTACATTATCGTTTTTAGTTCACAACGGCACAATCAAATGTAATTAGTTAGTCATAGTTTAATTAGGATGGTAATGAATTTACTTTTAAGTTCCTTTAGTGTAACCTCAATTATAATCCACAATAAGATATTTTCGTGGCGTCCAACCCGTTTTATTGAAGGAGAGTTTGAGAAGTTTAGATTCATAATAGAACTCATATAATGTACAAGAACACATTCTCGTGGCAATGCAAGCTGTTCTGTTGGCAAAACTGTGCCAATCGGTTTCAGACTTTTCTGTCGCCATCACTTAAAAGCTACTTCTTCGTGCGGAAATTAAACGCTGGGAATATTAAACGCACCACGTCCACTTTAGTGAAAGTATTCGTAACGCTATCTAGAGGTTTTATATTTTGTATGTATTATATCTGGGAGCTAATAAGCCTTTTAATTGAGTTGAAAATAAGCTAGGATAGATAAGGTGAACAGGTAATTGATATTATATATCTGAAAAAAAGAAAAACTATGTATCTGTGAGTTTTATTTTAATATCAGCTTTTTAGGTTGACTGTTCATACAATATGTTTGTATGTAAGTAAATGCCAGTGAACGTTACACTAATAGACTTATAATGCGCATGTAGCACACATTTTTCTTTTGTTTGATTAAATATTGGTTCTAAACTCATAGTTTATTATTTGGTAGGTTGATTGTAAATAAATAAATATGGTCATGGCTGTAAAGAAAGGTATTTTTATTTAGAAAAGTGTCGTAACTTCAAGAACAAACTACAGTTCTGTATAATCGATAATTGAGCTTATAGGTTAAATATTATACTTTTCAATTAAAATGATAAACTGACTTATTATTATATCTTATCATATGAGAACTTGAAGATAGATAAGCTGAGATTTATCAGTAGCAATAACATGATATAGGAGTTTTTAACAGCTAAAGCTCTTGTTATTAATATAAAAATTTAATGTATAGAACATTTTGAGTAAATTAAATTATTATTACAAAATAGTGTATATGTAATAAGTATTCATTAAAATAAATAAGACGTCTGCTAAAAGGTCCCACACAGACACCTGGCATAGGAAGTTAACATGAATTCTTCTACTTGGCGATATTATAAGTCAGCTAATATTGTTGTGTTAGGTTTGTAATCGGTAATTTTTATGAGTTAAAATAATAATTTAAATTTATCAAAAACCAAAACGGTATATATTTTTCTACAGCGTGAAATAACATGGCACAAAACAATTTTACTAATGTTTTTGCAAAAAGGAGTTTTTACTATGTATATTTGTTGTGAAGTATACATGTAACACGCTGAAGCCTCGGGCACTTCATCCGGTTGGTGGGAACTGGGAACAGCTGATCTGAGCGGGAAAGACTAATGACACATGTCACCAAGTTTTCTCATTTTCTCTGACAAACAACTCCGGACACTGAAGGGGTATTACTGTGTGTTGACAGTGGATGCATCACGACACTAATTAGCAAGCTTGCGTTTGTAAAAATACGTGAAAAATAAACTTTTTTAACTCAATGGTTTGATGTAACAGGTACTAATTTACCACAATGTTTTCTGTTTTGTTAAATTCATTAATACTATAGTAATAATAGATTTTATAGTACAATGATTTTCAATGGCATTTTTAGATTATTATCCACTTCGTTTTATGTTCACTTCAATTTTACCTCTTTTCACCTAGTTTCATTTATTTTAGTTAAAAATAGTGTTAAAAACTATTAACATTTCACATATTAGGAACACACGTAAGTCTCATTACGTAATATGCGTCATGAAAGACTACATGACTTTTGAAATTCCATCTATAAGTTCAAGAGACATATACAAAGTCTAAAACATGACTTTAGAGGTAACGCTGGTGTTTCGAACCTTATGAGAAATCCTGAACCGAAAATGTTTTTATTTGTCAAACGATAACAGTAAATTAAGGAAAGTTGTAGTATTTTTTAAATTTCGGTGTAATATTTTTTAAATTCATTATTTTCATATTAATGATTTGTTATTTACTAATTCATTTTGGTTTTTTAGCCAAATATAACCAGGTATTATTTTTTCGTAAGTAAAATATGATACATTTAACTAGTAGATTGAATGAAATACTCATGTATTAACTGTTTGTCCGGTTTTTAAATAATATAAAGCCACCTTTAACTTTAGGAAATTCATACGCTGAAGCATCTAAACGATATTTTTAAAAAATCGGGTTTTTAAAATTATTATTATTATTTTTTTAATTTTATTAGCATAAAATGAAAAATCAATAAACATATAAAGACGTAGCTATACGTTTGAGAGTATATAGAAAGTAAAAAGAGATTTTCTGAGTATACAAACTGGTGATAACTAAAGATGTTAAAGTGTAAACACAACAATGAACAACTCTCGGAAGTAACTAGGATGTATTTGTTGAGCTGTATACAAGTAATAAAAATGTATAATTTTACAGAAAGACTTGGTTTTAATATCTCACATATACACATTTCAAATAACCGTCTTTTGGCCAAATTTATAATTAACTCTCTCTCAGAGTTGTAATTCCAGGATTTTGTTCAAACACCACACCACTGTACCAAATACGCAATGCAGCACAGTCTCTACAGTCCGTGGAGATTGGTTCTCCGAAACACAACATTCAATTACCGTTTAGCTTTCATTTGAGCAAGGATTTGATTCTGAAAGGGTCTGGAAAAGCACGCGTACGTACTTATCAAACCGACCAACGTTCAACTATAGTTTAAAAACCTTAACATAAATAAAATTTACTCATTTAGTAATAGAGTAATGATTGATTATAATATGTGGAATTATACACAGATTTTTTACAGATAAAACTAAAAACGAGGAGAGTTTATAAACGTTACTTTAAATAGGATTACTAAATAACCTAAATAGGGGCTGCTGAAGGACCTATTTTTACGGGACATGTAGTTGGGTGAGTGGATACGTTCGGTGGTCATGGTTTGTGGGTGGTATGTATGATTGTTCTTTTAAAGAATTGTATTATTTTGAATGGATATAGTCTTTGTTAGTTAGTAAAGATTTGTTATAGTTAATTATGATTTGTATAGAATTTTGATTTATGGTTTAGTTTTATTTTTTGCAATTGGTTTATATTGCGTGAATAATACTGTTTTATATTATTTCATTCTTATTTTTGTTAATTTTTAGTAAGGTTAGGTGGTAGAGAGGACTGCGTAGTCCTAACATTGCCTTTTAAAATAAATAAGATTTTCATTTCAAAGTTTAAACAAATTAAGTTTAGTTTTTTGTCTCAACAGTTACTTTAAAATCGTTAACTAGTTTCAGTACAGGTGTCAGTTAACGATCACTATTTCATTGTTTAAATATTAAGCTCACCACTACTGCCAGTAACAGCCAATCAGTTTTAATAACTCTGACCTATACCTGCAGAGTAATACATTATGAAAAAACTAAATTAAATTTTCATCAAGGGTTAAAACTTATAAACATAGCATGGATATTCACCTAATTAAATAACCTATTATTAAATCCTTTGAAGATCCATGGGATATTATTAAATTATAATTTAATTTGGTAGTTATTTAATTAAAACCTACGAAGCTAACATACATCTCCTACCCATCATTATCAAAATCATCCCCTTAGGTATTGTAACAAGATATAGCTGGAAGTAAAATTACGATGTGAAATGAAACATTATCAATCGTTAATTCGATTAATCATATTCAGAAAAGATAAGGTTTTTTTATAAAAATATTATACAATTTAAATTTTTTTTATAATACAGTCTCAACTCAATCTATATTCTCAATACCAATTAATAATATAAGAAACTTATGTCATATAAGTAATTAAAAAGAAGAAACTCAAGACAAGAATACTAGTTGTAGAAATTTAGGAAAAGCAAATGAACAACCTTAAAACTATTTTTAATCTTTCTGATGAATTTATAATAGCATTTTTATGACTAATTACATCGTAAATGATAATGTTTATGTACAAATATGATCAATGTTTGCCATCAAAAAGATGATTGCCAAGGTTCAGATGTTGTGTAGGAAAATGAACTGAGTAAGTTGTAATTTAGAGTTAGTTGACAATTAGACCAATACTGTGGTTCGGATTCTAAATAAAACTATAGGTCTCTTAGTTTCTCTGGATAGATTGGTCCTTTCTGAGAAAATTTGATCTCAGTAACAAGACTATACATACAAATCATCCATTTTTATCATACACTCACAAGCTTTGTTACATACCCAAAAATGTATTATTTTAATTGTAACTAGAATTAAGGAACATATTTCCTCACTCCCATTTCAATTTTTTATGTTAAGAAACGTAACATTTAAAATTCCATACATAAAACACGACATCAGATTAAGAACAGTGGTTATGTTAGAGAATACCTTCAGAAGAAAATAGGTGGGATATCACAAAAACATCAGGATTATGTATATAAACTAGGATAAATGGTAGATCCCTTCATTTATCCTTTGTCAACTCCAAGGAAATCTAAATAAAACATTTATTTCATTAAAATCGAACTGTGCACTCCAACTGCAAAAGTAATTCTATAGTGTGATGTTTATTAGTAATACCAGTAAAAAGATTATAAATGGGCAGTTCAATTAATTTCCGAAAGTTTAGAAAACGTTGTTAATTTAGTAAAAATGAAATATTTCTACAAACATTCAGTGGGTGTAGCTTCTGTTGGTCATACAATATTTACAAATAATCTAATGTTCATTACTGGATATAATAATTACCATTGTAAATATCTTATTTACAATCTAATATTTCTCTATAGAAAAAAGTAGTGTTATCACGACATTGAAAATATATACAACAAATTAACAACTAAATTTAGTCACGTAATTTAATGGAATAGCATAAATACTAGCAAAGAGACATTTTAAGTTCTGATTAACAGATATTTTTATGTAACAAATTAAGGGAAGGGATGAATAACTAGAGAATGAATCTGCCAGAAATACATTACAGTTGCTAACCAGATGTTAATGTCTTAGTGACTGTTGTCAACCAGCCATTTATTGAAAAATGGCATAGTAAAAATAGGCTATGTATCCTCTTTAGCAACTGCGGAAGCATTCCTTAGTCAATTATAAAAGTACACTATTGTTATAAAAGTTATATTTAATTTTCCTTCAATATACATTTTATCTTATTTAGAATAAAATATTTACTAGATTTAGCCATTAAAATTAAAAATTAATACAGCAAAATAAGGATTTGACGTTTATATCGATTTCCACAAATCTGCATTGTGAAAAACTAAAACAGAAGACAGATACTATATAAATTATATTCTGACATCAGACACTAAATATCTAACTAGATTTTTGAATTATTAATTTCCTCCTAATTTTTAAGTATACGATAATTTTTAGTGGGAACAGGATGAAAGTAAAACTTAAAAGAATTTGCTTACCTTTGTAAAACACAGTTGAAAAAACTTATAAAACAGCTGTTTGTAGATCTATGTCATATTCAATATAATAAAACAAATGTTTTCGTCAGTTGCTTAACGTTTTTTTTGGTTCAAAAATGGCCTTTAACATTCCACACTATACAAAATCACCTTCAGTTAAAGAAAAAAGGCACTGAAATCCGTTAGAAGGTTAAAAGTCAGGAATTAAACACGAGTATATTAATTAAAGTATACACAAAATATTTTCCCTCTGTCATATTAATTTATTACAAACAAGCATTATACTAAATATTCTTTAGATTTAATATACACAATTTTATTAATTAATTATTATGCCGATCCGAGTATGAGAACACACAAAGTTATAATAAAGCAAAAATCTATAGGCTATACATACAAAGAATGGGATCTAAGCCAAGTGTGGTGTCTTTGTTCTTTATATTATACGACCGAACTTCTGAAAACATATAATGCTATACTGAAGTCAATATGTTTGATATTTTATCAAACTCTATCACGTTTTTGTTTTTAAATGTCTTTCTTGTTCTTTTATCTCTGCACACAGTTCACTACGAAATGAGGTTACATTGATGTATTTCTAAAATTATTACTTCCACTAGTATTTTTTAAAAGTTTTTATATATAATTACTTAACATGTAAAAACTAGGCTATGAAACACTTTAAAATTATATTATAGAATGGTCGCTTAAGTCGAACAATTTGTCAATAAAAAATGCTCTAAAAGAGGAGAGAAATATAAAAATATAAAAGAGGAGAGAAAAGATAGGTTAAAAAACAATATCGATTATTAGTAACAATTTTATTTCCTGAAATACCTTGAGTAGAATAAGACCATATTATTCTTTTACTGAAACTGCGACCGTAAAATTAACCCATTAGTAAGAAGTAATGGCTCGTTAAATTCTTCCATAAAGCGCGTAAATGGCTTACGTGAAGCGGATATACGAGCAAAGTGGCTCTGCATCGTAATATCTTCATCAAGAGTAAGGGTGCAGTAATGTATCTAGTCTGATTATAGTAATTCGATATGGTCCGATCAATTGATTGTAGTTGTTCCGATTATTGAATTACTCTTGCTGAGAAAAGTACAGTATTTCTAAACGTTAAAAGTACTTTTGGCAAAATTACTTTTTTCACATAGTTTTATAGTTTTTTTTATACTATAGCTTAACTAATTTCATGATATCGAAACTTACATTAAGTTATAAGATTTTATAATCAATTGTTAACAGGTATTTTTAAAGTAACTTAATGTCAACTTTAAATAAAATTATTTTTAATGAACTGATAATGGTAGTTATATTAACGTTTATTTATAAACATATCTGGCAAATATTGATGATATGATTGGAACATTTTTCTTATGTATGACTAGCAGCGCTCCTTAAAGTTCATCACAACCGAACGTAATCAGGGGGTCGCTATCTGAGATGATCACGGATACTTCACAATTTGATAGCGGGTGCAACCCAAGTCGATCAAGGGTGATTCCCAATTTTACCACGGATGACTGGCTACCCAAGAAGATTATGTGTGGCTCTCTAAGGTGATCATTGGTGGCTACCCAAACTAATCACGGGTGCCTACCCGATTTGATCACGGGTGGCCACCCAAGTTTACCACCCACGTGAGCTACCCCATTTCATCATGAGTAGCTACCCAAGATCACCATTTTTGTTTTAAAAACGAATACCCAAGAAAGTGACAAGTGGCTCTCAAGGAGATCATGTTTGGCTACTTAAGGGGTCATTTGCAGCACAAGTTGATCATGGGCCACTCTATTAAATCAATGGCTAATCAAATACTTAAAAAGGCATTAAACTAATGCAAAATAATAGGTCCATTGAGACTAAAATTATTTTATTTCCTGAAACAATTGAACATTCATTTGACAATTCGTAATTTTGCTTTTTTCTTCACACTGAAAATAACGTTCTTTAAAAAACAATATATTTTTCTAGTTGAACAATACTAATGCATCTAACTCATACAGTTATTCATATAGGTAACAAATGCTCTGATTTACTCGTAACAGGATATTAATCATCTACCTTAAAATAGTTCCATCGAAGAAAATATTTTGAAATCCTCTCCTATTACGCATCGAGAGCCTATAAAGAATAAGTGTGCCAAGTTTCATAGTCAATACTTTCATACATACTCTTATTTAGACACTGTAATCAGTCAGTCAAGGGTATTTGTTTTTTATGTTTATAGATTGATTTTCATAAAATATTTCTTAACAGTTTATTGGAAATATTGGGGGTTTTAATTTTTATTATTTTTGTTTTAATTTATTCTTCATACGCCGATCGTCAAGGTATGGGTGAATATGGCTTTCGAATCAGTGTGATAAGTGTAGATGAGCGAGTGTAGTCATTGTTAAAAACTAAGGTTGACTATTCCTTTAGAAAGTGTCATTAATTAATGAACAGCCGTTGATTATCAGCTGATCCCTTTTAACATTTGTTATGACTCTGATTGTGATCGAATTGAGAACCCTTAGCGTATGACACTGGGATTTAAGTTTTAAAATCTTTGTGTAAGATATAAAATCATATTATTCCCTAGACAATTTTATGATAATGATAATTATGTATATTTGTTTAAAATAAAAATTTATAGGGTTAGTACTGCGTTTAAGAAAACTAGCAGTGGTATTTTGTAAAACGTTAACCAAATCAATGTAATTGACCATTTTTGTTTTAAAGCGTGAAAATAGCACAGGCGAAATTAATTTTTATCCACAGCCTATTCCACACTGATTAATAAAAACAAAATTTCACTCCGGTTTTGATTTAAAATTGTAACTATAGTTCTTCTATTTTTCATTGATAACACCCATTTAGGTTTAAAATATTTAAATAATACCGTTTTAATGAAGGAGCCTACAATGTTTTTAAACATGTTACTACAATTTAAGTGTCTTTATACAAACGACCATAAAAAAATTGCTAAACATCTGGAACATTATTATAAATAACTAGTGTATTAAAATATGTTTTATATAATTACGTAATACATCGATTTGTAAAAAATTATTATTCAAATTATTTAGTCCATTATCAAAAATATATGAATAGGTCATGAATAAATCCATTATCGCTTTTAGTTATATAAATTACGTTTGTGCAATTATAAATTACATACTTTGCTGAAAATATTTAATAATTTACTCTGAAGCATTTCATTTTGAAAGTATTGAACTAATTTTTTACGTATCGTAAGTAAACATGAACATTTACTTGAAGTATCAGCGCAAAAATCATGATATAAATAGAGGACATTTTCATTTTATAGCCTATAAAGTAAGGTGTAAAGCTGATCGATATATTTGAAGTATAAAATCCACGGCTCAATTCCTCCGGTGTAGGAGCGTAAATCCGTTAACACCCTTAGTACTGATTAATCTCCGTTACAACCTGCAATTAAACGTATTTTTATGGCTCTAAAACGATTTAGATAATGAGATATCTTTTAATGGAAGCTTTATTGTTTTAATAACCTGTGTAAAAGGGTAGATAAGCACTATAATTGAAAATTGCTTGATATAAAATATCAAGATAAAAGAACTAAATTCACTCGTAAATTTGTATTTGCTAATTATATTCCCTGATTGATTATTTTATGGGGATTTAGGAACGGATATTTATTGGAACATGAATTTTTTATAAACCTCGATCAGGTCTGTGTTTTGTGCGATGCCTCGTTCAATGTACTGATCAGCTATAGGAAGAGAGGGGGAGGATGAATACTGTGCATTATGGGAAGGGAGGGCTGTCAATACTGTGCATGTATAGGAAGGGAGGGCAGTCAATACTGTACATGTATAGGAAGGGAAGGGGGGTCAATACTGTGTATGTATGGGAAGGGAGGGGGGTCAATACTGTGCATGTATAGGAAGGGAGGGGAGTCAATACTGTGCATGTATAGGAAGGGAAAGGAGTCAATACTGTACATGTATAGGAAGGGAGGGGAGTCAATACTGTGTATGTATAGGAAGGGAGGGGGTCAATACTGTGCAAGTATGGGAAGGGAGGGGAGTCAATACTGTACATGTATAGGAAGGGAGGGGAGTCAATACTGTGCATGTATAGGAAGGGAGGGGGTCAATACTGTGCATGTATAGGAAGGGAGGGGGTCAATACTGTGCATGTATAGGAAGGGAGGGGAGTCAATACTGTACATGTATAGGAAGGGAGGGGAGTCAATACTGTGTATGTATAGGAAGGGAGGGGGTCAATACTGTGCATGTATAGGAAGGGAGGGGAGTCAATACTGTGCATGTATAGGAAGGGAAAGGAGTCAATACTGTACATGTATGGGAAGGGAGGGGGTCAATACTGTGCATGTATAGGAAGGGAGGGGAGTCAATACTGTACATGTATAGGAAGGGAGGGGAGTCAATACTGTACATGTATAGGAAGGGAGGGGGTCAATACTGTACATGTATGGGAAGGGAGGGGAGTCAATACTGTACATGTATAGGAAGGGAGGGGGTCAATACTGTGCATGTATAGGAAGGGAGGGGAGTCAATACTGTTCATGTATGGGAAGGGAGGGGGTCAATACTGTGCATGTATAGGAAGGGAGGGGAGTCAATACTGTACATGTATAGGAAGGGAGGGGAGTCAATACTGTACATGTATAGGAAGGGAGGGGGTCAATACTGTACATGTATGGGAAGGGAGGGGAGTCAATACTGTACATGTATAGGAAGGGAGGGGAGTCAATACTGTGCATGTATAGGAAGGGAGGGGGTCAATACTGTGCATGTATAGGAAGGGAGGGGAGTCAATACTGTACATGTATAGGAAGGGAGGGGGTCAATACTGTGCATGTATAGGAAGGGAGGGGAGTCAATACTGTACATGTATAGGAAGGGAGGGGAGTCAATACTGTACATGTATAGGAAGGGAGGGGAGTCAATACTGTACATGTATAGGAAGGGAGGGGATTCAATACTGTACATGTATAGGAAGGGAGGGGGTCAATACTGTGCATGTATAGGAAGGGAGGGGAGTCAATACTGTACATGTATAGGAAGGGAGGGGAGTCAATACTGTACATGTATAGGAAGGGAGGGGAGTCAATACTGTACATGTATAGGAAGGGAGGGGGTCAATACTGTGCATGTATAGGAAGGGAGGGGAGTCAATACTGTACATGTATAGGAAGGGAGGGGAGTCAATACTGTGCATGTATAGGAAGGGAGGGGGTCAATACTGTACATGTATGGGAAGGGAAGGGGGTCAATACTGTACATGTATAGGAAGGGAGGGGAGTCAATACTGTCTATGTATAGGAAGGCAGGGGGTAAATAATGTGCATGTATAGGAAGGGAGGGGAGTCAATACTGTGCATGTATAGGAAGGGAGGGGGTCAATACTGTGCATGTATAGGAAGGGAGGGGGTCAATACTGTACATGTATGGGAAGGGAAGGGGGTCAATACTGTGCATGTATAGGAAGGGAGGGGAGTCAATACTGTCTATGTATAGGAAGGCAGGGGGTAAATAATGTGCATGTATGGGAAGGGAGGGGAGTCAATACTGTCTATGTATAGGAAGGGAAGGGGGGTCAATACTGTGCATGTATGGGAAGGGAAGGGGGGTCAATACTGTGCATGTATAGGAAGGGAGGGGAGTCAATACTGTCTATGTATAGGAAGGGAAGGGGGGTCAATACTGTGCATGTATGGGAAGGGAAGGGGGGTCAATACTGTGCATGTATGGGAAGGGAAGGGGGGTCAATACTGTGCATGTATAGGAAGGGAGGGGAGTCAATACTGTCTATGTATAGGAAGAGAAGGGGGGTCAATACTGTGTATGTATGGGAAGGGAGGGCTGTCAATACTGTGTATGTATGGGAAGGGAGGGCTGTCAATATTGTCTATGTATGGGAAGGGAGGGCTGTCAATACTGTGTATGTATGGGAAGGGAGGGCTGTCAATACTGTGTATGTATGGGAAGGGAGGGGTGTCAATACTGTACATGTATGGGAAGGGAAGGGGGTCAATACTGTACATGTATAGGAAGGGAGGGGAGTCAATACTGTCTATGTATAGGAAGGGAAGGGGGGTCAATACTGTGTATGTATAGGAAGGGAGGGGGTCAATACTGTACATGTATGGGTGTGTTATTACCACTGTACGTGTATGGCTTTATTATTTAAATTTTTTATTCGATTATTATCTTCTATCAAGAGACCACACACGTAGAATCGTGACAATAAACATTAAAGTACATCAATCATCTGAGTAATTTATTAAATATAGAAATAAAAAGACATTTGATGACGGTTATTATACTCTTGGCCGAATAACATAGCAATGAAATGATATTGCTATTGATACATTTAATAGTTATTCAATTATTTCAAACTATTTTATGTACAATGTTAGCATATCCTATAATTTATTATTAACATTTACAGTCATCAAGTTGTTGTAACAGATCAATAAGTCCTTGGACTCGGACTGTTATTAAAAATAAAAATATTGTATACCTGATTTTGCATGTGATTTTATGATTGAATGTGTATATATGCTATGAGCTCTGTTGTAAATAGTTTCATATTCAATGTAGAATTATTTAATAAATAAATAAATTAATGTGAGTGATAAGGTCTTTTCGTTAGTTTATTTTTGTAACTTACAAGTTACAACCAGCAAATCGGAACATGTTCGTTCTCAATCCTGTATCATAAAAATTTAAATCCATACACATTTTTAATTTATTTATCGTATTCAATTCAAAGAACTAAGCACATAGATAGATAAACGCTGCAACTTTATTAAATAATTATCACCTCATCTCCGCTTCATTGTTCAATAAATTTTTAATTTAAACGTCATTTAACGCTTATTTCTCCTCAAAGTTAATCTTCGTCGAATTAATATTTATGATTCGACAATGTCTTTACTGGAAAACAACATATATACATGCAGCCTTAAACATATTTTCAGGGTTTTAACTGTTGTAGACGTTAAATAATTTATGTTTACTTGAATTGATTAGTCTTGAAATCGTAATACTTTGCTATTGACAACAGCCTAGTTAAAGTTTTCAAAAAATATGTGATTCGAATACGAAATTTCGTTAATAGATTAAAAATATTGTTTTGCGGAAACCAAAAATTAGTGCTATATTGTCAGGCTGTGGAGATGAATTAAACATATGTTGCGTTCGATAGTACATTTAATGTCAGTCGAGTTGAATTAGTGCGGCGTTCAGTAGTTAGTTTTCAAGTTCGCCATGCAGATGGCAGGACCAGCACTATTGTCAGCCTCTTTATTCCTCTAAAAACTCTAAATCATAAAGACTCATTATCAATTATGTTTCATAAACACGGAATATATTTATAACTGTCATTATGCTGAATTTAAAATTTAAACAATTAAGGAAAAGAAACAAAGTTATGACAGTTTATCAGGTTTTAGCAGATTTTTTTACAAATTTGACATTGGTGGACCAGTTGACTAAACCTATGACTTAGAGGTTACTAATAGGTGAAACATTAAAAATTCGTTATTCAAAACTGCGTGCCGGCATGGTGGCTCAGTGGCTTCGGACTGCGGAGGGCAAGGTCCAAGGTTTGAATACGCACTGAGCCAACGGTCGGTACTTCACTCGTTGAATAAAGTTGACGCAAAAGCCTGTAGGCCCATGTCAACTGGCGAGTGAAGTTTTTAATTTAAAGCAAAAAATAAAAAGCATATTGTATCACTCGTTGAATTAATGACAAATGTGAAATTAGAACAAAATAATCCATGAAGGGAATATAGCCATTATTGTGTGTCATTTGCTGGGAACATTCTGATTGGTTCATATAATTGTAAACCACTTCCCAAACATTCTCTAAAGTTAAAGCATAGTAATAAACAAAGAGCTTATAGGGTTCTGCAAACGGTAAAAGAGTGCAGTAAACATTGACTACGTAACCAACATAAAATGAACAATAAACACAATTAGTAAATAAAACTGTCTTAAGTGAATTAAAATCATTACTGGCAAAGGTAAAGCAATAACAGGTACACCATTTTCGGAAGATTTATAATTACTTGATTTAACTTAGTTACTAAAAATTTAAAACTTAAAAAAATAAATAATAACAATTATTATTCACAGAATTGTAAATACTAAGGAACTTAATTACTTACTGAATCATTAAATTAAACGTTTTTTCATTAACACTGAATTTTTTATTTTGATATGGTATTTTTTTAAGAACCCCCAATTTCCACTATAGAATCGTTATGTGAAAACTGAACATTGCCGTTGAGTGTACCGTTATAGAAAATAAGTTTGCAATAGCCTACATCAGGTAATGATGAAGATAAATAGTAAGGGTACACATGATTAGGATCTACGCAATTGTTACCTGAATGGCCGCGTAAACGTACCCAACCAGCTGTAACATAACCTAACTAAATGAATACCATTAGCTATAATAACTTATCCGTCATTCAGAATGATTTTTCCAAAAAAAATAACATATTTTTCATGAAAAATGCCACAAGAATGGTGAACCTGGTGGTCTTGTAAAAAAAGTGTCCATTCAATGACCGAAATAGTATCGTAACCCTTATCCCCCCCCCAAACCTTACCTGCATTCCAGTAAGTGTTAAAATTTATCTCACGAATCAATGGATTTGCAAAAATAAACTTTCAATTGGTCGGTAGCGTAGTTGGTTCAATCCCAGCTTCATGTGCTAAAGGTTCTCAGTTCGATCCCAATCAGAGTCAATACATTTTGAGAAGGATCAGCTGATAACCACCAGCTGTTCATTTGTCATTGGGCTATTAATTAATGACACTTTCTAAGGAATAGTCGGCCTTAGTTTGTAACAATGACTACATTCGCTCATCTACACTCATCACACTCATTCGAAATCCATATTCGCCCATATCTTGACGATCGGCGTCTTATGAATAAATAAATAAAATAAAATTAAAAAAATTCAATAGTTTACGAATGTTCCTCCTATAAATTGCTCACGTTTGGTAAATACCTCTGCTACAATAATTTACCCCTTAATCTCTGTTGTTTTCGTGTCATTGTCTTCTGTGCTGAAAATGTATCGTATTTGTTTTTATTGGTTTGTAGACTGCTTTGTTAGAACTTTTACACGTTAAAGTATCAATCTGGACTGCACAACCAAATGGATGGAATTCAGAGTTACAAAATAGGTCTAATGTAAGGAGAATTTCATTTGTTTGATTTTGCCGTAGTATATTTAAATTATATGAACTAATAATAAAATGTACTATGTTTTTCTTTAATCAGATGAAATAGTTAAATTAATTTTCACACAACATTTTTGTTACTGTTAAATTTGTTAACACAAATATTTTCTTATGGCTATTGTATCATACAATTTTCGGTTCCAGTAAATTTTACTTAAATTGCCAAATTACAAAATAAATTAAGGTCATTGTAAGTCTTATTTCATATCAACCTTAATCTTCGAAAGTCAAGGAAGAATGTATGAACGTGTTTCAGCATTTGTACTGCAATTTAATGTAATTTTACATTGCTGTTAAAATTTCGAATTAAGAATATGCCTCAAATTTCTGATCTTGGATTAAAATAAGCGTATATTTTTAACTAAACTTAATAAAATTAATGTTATTATTTATGACTATTTAGAAATTTGATTCGTCCCTTCAAATATATGTGATACTCCATTCCCAACACATCAGTAAACATAGTGGCCTCCTACAAACAACCAGGCAAACATACTTGCAATACCTATGGGCGTTGCATATTTTGGCATTGTAAACAAACATTCTTAAATGGTGAGATAGCTTTCGTATCAGAAATGTTTAGGCGAAAAAAGTGCTGATAAACAGAATAATGAAACGATATCCGGCCACAAGATATTACTTTTGGACCTATATTACTGAATATGAATACAAATCCATACGATAATCCCGTCCCCATACACGTACAATGGCATTGACCCACCCGCCCACCTACACACGTACAGTGGTTTTGACCCACCCATACACGTAGAGTGGTTTTTGGTTATTTTCTTCTTTTCATTTTCGTGATTTATGCTAGCATTACAGTCCTAACAACAGCCCAAAATAAATAAATGAGTAAATAAATATTATTTTCTAAAATACTTTTTCAATGTTAATGTACAAGATATTTCCACAGAGAATACACTATGACATCAGCTGCAACATCAACCACAGCCTTAATACTATAAATGTTATTAATAGAAAATCACCCATCGTATATAACTTAATGACGATAAACGTAATATGAGCACGTTTGCAACGAAAAATCACGTTTAACCGAGACACAGAGCTGCGTGTAAGAGAAAAAATTGAGGTTGAGCTCTCTATACACTCCCAAATAACTTTCATCCCACTTCTCTCCTTTCTCACCTATTAGGAAGGATCAACGAACACTGACCTAGCGTATTTCCCACGAGATCTGTTCAACTTAAGCACTATCTGTCTTGGATTCTTCAAACTTTAATGCCCATGTTGGTGGGGTTTCACTAAACAACTCTTCATGTAGTAATTTTAACTATTGCAAACAACTCGTTTAGAGTAACCATGCTGACCTATTATTGAACTTTAAAATATTCAATCAAAGCTAGTATCATTTAGACAGTAGAAAAGAAATCAATTTGTTTTCCCATACTTGGAAGTATAGGATCCGCCGGTCAGGCATACTATCATAACAGATTTCATAACCTATTTTTTTTTTTTTTTTTTTTTTTTTTTTTTTTTACGATCAATGCAAGTTCCTGAGGGTACTGAAAGCAGCACAAGGACTGTGTGTCAGCTAGTTTATCGTCCCTTCCCTAAAATCTCTATAATTTTCTACGTTTGGGTTTAAAAGCTACTTCGGTCCATAGAGAATTCAAATGTCCAATGTCATTAAAAAACAAAAAGTACGATGAAGTAATAAATGAAACCCTTAATAAATTCACTGGACGGTACATTTGTTTTTCTCGTTTTTTCAATATAAAACTTTAATAAATAATAAGGTATAATAATAATAATAAAAGGTAATAAACTTTTACCCTATCAAACAAACAGTTAAGAATTACCGTTCTGACGATTAATGAACTATACAATTTTCGATTTATATTGAAATTACTCTATTATATTTTATATTTTCGATATTAATGAACCAAATGATTAGTTGTATCGATACTAAAATATGCCATACTAACGAATCAGTTAATATAATATGTACACGTATGCATGTAAGGCTGTGGAGTAACAGTCGGTTACTAGCCAACATCAAAACCTTGCTCAAATGACTAATGATCTGTCACAAGTTTTCTCATTTTCTCTGACTAACAACAACAGTCACTATGAGGGATATTGCGTACTAGTTGTCGGTACTGCTTGTTCCGTTATGGTTATAGAATAATATATCGTTACTAGAGCATTATAAATACATGTAA